>ML777056.1:837635-857515 GCA_009831015.1 Picea engelmannii | reverse complement strand
CCCACTATGGTAGTTAGATATAATAAATGTAAGAGGACTTCTTAGAAGGTTCTACTTCTAGAAGATTCCTCCTCTAGAATGTTCTTAGGTGATAGTAGCACTATATAAAGGGGTTCAAGCAATGTAATGGGACATGAAGAGAAGTATTATGTTTGGAGCGGTAGCTCAATAGGAGGAAGCCCCCTCGAAGAGGCAAGTGAACAGGAGAGGATCCCTTCCATAATAAGATCCATTGTATGGTGTTGCCCTACCTCAAGGGTTTGGTAATAATAAAGTGTGGTTTCTTCTATTTTTCTTTGTGGATCTATTGAGTATTCAGTATTTGCGGTGATTATATTGGTAGATCTATTCAGGTTCTTAACACAATGCCACAACCACCCATGTTAATAGAAAACATGTGAGATTTCAATTTATACTGACCAATTTGTAGGTGCACATTTTTACAATGCCCCCCACATTTCATGGAACCACCATTAGCACTTGTGATTTGAAAATTGTTGACAACACAGATATAACAATTTATTTCTTGGGAAAGGCGATGATGAATGAAATTATGAGTGTTTCCATTGTCGAATAAGATGATGAATTTCTTGTGCTTAATGTAAACAATCAATTTGAGGGTTTGGGGAGTAGAAAATTCAGTGCAAGGATTCAATGAAATTGGTGGTTCAAATTTGGGAGGGTAAGAGGGCAAGGTAATTTCAACTTATCATGGTAGTGATTCCTTAGGTGAAACCTCAACATATTCATCAGTTAAATCCTCCTAAATGGCCATAAAAAGTTTATATTCTTTAGACTTGTGCCTTGGAAAACATTTTTCATCACAATTATAGCAAAGACCCTTAATTTGGCATTCAACCATTTGTTCCCAAGTTATTTTATTGATATTGATAGGAGTGGTAGGAGGGGTATTATTGGTAGCTTGAGTGTGAGAAATAAAGGAGGGTTTGTGGTTCTAGGAGGAGATAATCTATTGGGATTCCTTGGCTCGTTGAGTAGCTTCCAACAAATTTTGAGGGTGATGCATTAAGACTTCGGTGAAAATTTCATCCTTGAGGCCACTGAGAAATCATTCCTTGAGTAAATCATCTGACATACCCAGTGTTTGGAAATCCAAGTGTTCATAGGAACATATAATGTCTTTCATTGTGCCATATTGTTTCAACTTGTTCAAATGTCCTAGATAGTAGGTGTTAGTGTCAAAGAATTCATAAATCTCTACAACAAACTATCTCCAAGAACCATACCCTTGTCATGTCTTTCTATTCCATTTACACCATTTCCAACATTCAGGTGTAACGACCCTTGATTATTAAAGTATAATTAATTTAATAATATATTCCTAAAAGATTAGCTAAATTGTATTTATGTATTAAAATAACATTTCTGATTGATTATTATTAAATAGTTGTTCATGATGGTTAATGATTGATTTAATTATTAATTAATTCATTAATTAATAAAGTATTAAATTATTGGTGAATAATAAAATATACTATTAATTTAAGTTATGTTCCCGAAAATGGAAACATATTAAGGAATGGATAACATATTAATGGATGGATAACATATTAATGAATGGATAAGATATTTAATGAATGGATAAGATATTTAATAATGGGATAAGGTATTAGGTAGAGGAGTAAATGAAGGGAAGGCAGTGAAGGAGGAATAAGGGGGGGGAAGGAGATGGGAGGAGGGATGATTCTACGGGGAAGTTAGCCATGAGTTTGGAGAGCTCTGAGTATTGCAGAGAGCCGAGAGGGGCTGGGAGATTGGTGTGCTCAAATTGAGGCACGGGATTTGCTGGTTGTGACATATTGATCAGGGAGGCACCGAGTTGCTAGAGGTTTTGGGCTCGGAGGGCCAGGATATCCGTAGATATCCTGGAGCTAGGTCGTTTTCCTAGTTGGCAGGGTGGACAATAGTTTTGGGCAATTATTTTTCTGTGTTTGCAACAGGACTGGACTGTGTAGCAGGTAGTAGGAGAGTAGCAACAAGGCAGCTGGAAACGGAAATTAGCATCAGAGTTAAGGTATTCAATTCAAATTTATGCATTGTTTTAATTAGATTTATTACTCATTGATAAATTTTACTTGCGTAAGTGTTGAGAAAATTTGGAATAATTCTTCTTTTATAAACATGGTAGAAATTGTTGTACATTTGGTAGGATTTGGTAGAATTTTTAGATGTTAATTTAAAACCAGTCATTACATCAGGATTCGAGTAGAGGACACCATAACAAAGTTTGTCTAGCTCAATAGTAATTCCATGCAAGGAGAAATAATGATTCATTTCAGTGAACCAGCCTTTGGGATCTGATCCATAAAATTTGTTAAGCTCAACTCTAGGAAGATTGGGGTCACAATGAAGGGGGTTTGAATGAAAGGCCATATTATGGGAAGAATCCTCACCTTCATAATGTCAAGTTTTTTCAGAGAAGGGAGAGCAATGGGACTATTTTAACCATTGGTTGAGAGTAGTGGTGAGGGAGGCCAATTCACCCTTAACTGCTGCAAATTTGTGTGTAACGTTGGTCTCGAAGGTTTGCAATTTAGAATTGGTGGAAGCAATTTTTGAAGTCACTCTCTGGATGTTGTCCCTGTGTTGTTTGGATCCTTGTTTCAAGTGAAGGATTTATTTGTTGTGATTGGTGGACATTTTAGAATGAGGGGTGTCAGGGAGGGGAAGTGGGTCCACAAAACATATATGGAGAAATGATATATGTGACAGTGATCATGGTGAAAATAGGAATGCAATTGGATAAGTGTCAAATAAGGGTGTCAGGAAGGGTGGGTGGGACCACGCAAATAAGGGTGCTGGAGGGACCACTATACTCCTTTCTTACTTGTTTATTTTTTAAATTTTTTACTCCTCCAAAGTTATACTCTGACCTCTATAATAATTCAACATCGAAATGCCCAAATTCTTAATAGAAAATAATGTGTAGTAATTTTGTAACCAAAATGCAAGAGGCAAGGTTGCGCAACCAAAATATCATTTTTGTTCCTTGTCTGGTATGTTCCCCCTAGGTTAGGCTTTGTAGGGTGCCTATGAAAAAGGGTTTTCCATGTGTTATAGCTCTCTAATATACATGTAGGATCAAACAATAGTACTCGGCCCAATATCTTAGGGAAAGAACTAAGGAGGCTTGATCGTACTCTTATCCATACTACATGATTACCCATGTACTGGAGAGTATCTCGCAGAGTGTTGTTCTTGGTGGCACTATATAAATCACACATGGAAGATCAGTTGATCTAGTGATGGTTTGAGGAGACCTAGGGGACTCTCAATATACTTGTTGGTACAAGTGAGTGATGACTGTGAACATATTTTGTCTAATGCAGTACTACTCGAGAAGTACAAACAAGGGTTATAGAGGTTTACAACAATGGAGAAACTTTGGTTTTTAGGAAACCCCATTAATTCGTCTATATATCCTACATGTATTTTTCCCCACCACAATTTTATCCATTGAACACTATATCTATGTGCTTTAAAGATGCTGACAGTACATGTCTCTACCCTAGAAAACATTTACCCACAATTTTTGCCAATGAAAGTTCTATGATACCACTTGTAAGGTACCAGATATAATATAATATGCAAAAATAGGAATATTTAGCCGATATCAAAGGAACAATAAAATATTGAGAAGAGAAATATGAGAAATAATACCTTTATTCAAGGAAAGAAATGTTCACTTGCCTCTTCGAGGACAAAGCCTCTATCAAAGAAAAGATCTATTACAATAATTCTCAAGACAAATATTTCTCATGCGACCTACTCTTATTTATAATAATTCTATCTTCTAAACAACATTCTAGACGAAGATATTTCTAGAAGTAGATGCTTCTATTAGGTCTTCTTACATTGACTTGTTCATATTTATTAAATACACCTTATTGACTAATTTCATCCTTTAATACATGGAAAATATATTATTCTATCTAAGTGAGTGGTTAGGGAGTTTAGGTCCCTAACACACGAGAAACAAGAGCACCTTTGGGGCAGAGTGTTCGACTCAATTCATGTTCAACTTTTCATTTAGCTCAATTCCCACAAACTTCCAAAGGAGAATTGTACGGTCATTTGCGGTACAAAATTTGTGGGTGGTGAGTGAAATTTGTACAGCATGGAACGAAGCATTGATTCAATGAAGGATTCATCAACATCTAGCGCACCATAACCCATGGGCAGTGTAGTGTAATGGATATCTGGTGGATAAAAAATGAATCCTTTTTGTCTTTAAATCATGCCAGGACAAGGTGCAAGTCTAGGGTTGACAATGAATCACATGAAATCATGGATTAGTGTGGTAGAAAATGGATTAGAACCAAGCATACTTTCACAAACACCCATGTTAATATCAATAATGTGAGATTGCAATTTATACTGACCAATTTGTAGGTGCACATTTTTACAACGCCCCCCACATTTCATGGAAAAATGTTGACAAAATGGATATAACAATTGATTTCTTGGGAAAGGAAATGATGAATGAAATTATGAGTGTTTCCACTGTGAAATAAGATGATGACCTTCCTGTGCTTAATGTAACCAATCAATTTTAGGGTTTGGGGAGTAGATCAAAATTGAGTGAGAGGATTCAATGAAATCCTTGGTTCAAGTTCAGTAGGGTAAGAGGGAGAGGTTTGAACAAATTTTTGTGGTAGTGATTCCTCAGGTGAAACATCAACATTTTCAATAGAAACATCCTCTGAAATAGCTATAAAATTTTTATGTCCTTTAGACTTGTGCCCCGAAAAACATTTTTCATCACAATTATAAGAAAGACCCTTGATTTGGCATTCAACCATTTCTTCCCAAGTTATTTTATGTATCTTAATAGGAGTAGTAGGAGGGGTAGGTGTAACATCGTCAAAATTTAGAAAATTTAATTCTATGTTGAATTTTGAAATAAATTTCCATTTTTGGAAAAATCAGATTTCAAAATTATTTTCCATTTATGGAAAATATGAATTTGGAATTTTCTATTTTGTAATTAATTATTTGATGACTGTTGGGAAAATATTTGACTTTCCAAACTGTCCTATTTTATTGGACACATGTATGAGACAAACTTTTAATAAAATTAATGCTGGAAGACAAATGGAACAACTAGGATAAAAATAGTTGGCCATGACTCCATGAGTGGGGAACAAGTATGAGTTACCTCATGGATGATTTTTACAAGTGGCAGAAGTTGAATTTGACCACTAGAAGCCCCTAAAAATTAGCGATTTGTAAATCTGCGAATTTCCCCAGGAAGTGAAAGAAATGAAAGACCTAGGCACAATATTATATACAACATATGTGGCAGGCAGGACAATGCTTAGTATGTTGGGAAAGGATTGAGAATTGGTTGTTCTTATGAGAACTTGTAGTGTGAGGACATGAATATTTTTATTTATTGATGGTGACTATAGCTGAGGAGGATAATTCAAATTCGCCCTTATGGAATCATGGTAAGGCTAGGGGTTCATCTAGACAAGTAACTGTGGTTGTTTTGTTCTACGGTTGGGTGGAACGTGGTGGTTCCTTTTTCTTTCCAACATCATCTTATTTAGATATGTATCTCAGCTATGAATTTCATTATTGATGTTATATTTTATGGCTTGCTACAGTATAATAATATTGATAATATTGTCTATCTGAAATATGATTGTGATATATATACATTTGGCTATATATATATATATATATATATATATATATATATATATATATATATATATATAAATAGAAAACTATGTGTATATGCCTATTGGACATTAAGAATCTATAGTTTGATTTCTGTTTGAATGTGTACATAATTGAATACTACAAAAATTAAAGAAATGAGATTGTATAGTTAATATCCTACTATCATGGTGAGGATAGGTGGAAAGAATAAAAGTCCAAGTACCTTATTTATTTACATCTATTACTCAGAAAGATTGTGGATACAATAGAATTCATATTTTCTTGCAAAAGGTAACTATTACAGTCAATAGGTATTTATCCAAACATTACAGTGGAGGTACCATAGGACCCAAGAGTTCAATAAATTTTGTGTTTCTAAAAACAAAAATCTCTAGCTAAGTAATCTTAAATGTAAAACAAACTACATGAAAATGTCTGCAAATTTTCACAAGAACTGGTGGAAGAAGATGGAAACTGAATACCTTTTACAGATAGGCAGAGTGCCTTGCCAAGTGTATGGGGTGCCTCCCAAACCTATAACAAAAAGAAAAATGATATTTAGTAAATTATTAAAGTATGAAATTGATAAAATTGCAACAAAGTAAAGAATTTAAATTTCTTAACTTGGGTTTCGATGCTGAAAGAGGCATCCTCGCCATCTTGTGAGGCCACCAATCCAAGACAGGGGAGGGAAGTGGGTGTATTGTTCACCTGATGGGCTCCCTCACAATACAAAAGGGACCCATCATCAGTGTTTATACTTGTCAACATTTAACATATTTCTCAAGAAGAAGCATAAACAAAATCTTTCATTTAAGAACAAAAATCA
This sequence comes from Picea engelmannii, assembly GCA_009831015.1. Lineage (NCBI taxonomy): Eukaryota > Viridiplantae > Streptophyta > Pinopsida > Pinales > Pinaceae > Picea > Picea engelmannii. Next base: position 850,998 of record ML777056.1, on the reverse strand, counting down.
TGATAACATATAGGAATTAAAATAAAGTAAAATGGATACCCACATAATTTTTTTTTTTTTATAATCATAGAATAGTAGTTGGAAGGAGGGATTAAATATCTTACATATGGCCAAAAATTCTGTGAGATAATCATATTAAACAGAGCCCCTTTATTACACAGGCAGGTCAATGAATATTAACAAAACTCTACAAGTATTATTCCAAAGAGAGTGTACAAGAGAAAACCCATACTGTAATGAATTAATCAAACAAAGAATGATTATTCAATACGGGGTGAGCTCTAATCGAGGTAAACCATGACACATTACACATAAATTTAACAAGAAGTTAAAGTGGGATACAACTATGTGTGAGTTTGTTATTTTTTTCACACAACACTGTTTAAAACCCTGTGGCTTGGCCCCATAGCGACACAGTATCCAAAGGATGCAAGTAAGAGACCCCTTCATTATTGAATTTGGGAATCATATTTTTAAAATCAAATAAGATTCTATGATGGGTCTCTGTCGACTGGTCACAAGGGTTTTGTAAGTAACCAAACAACTATGTCCTCCCAACAGAGATAGCCTTTGTGTTTTCAAATCGATGAACTTAATCCCGTTTCAAAGACAATCCTTACCTTTCAACAATCGAGAGTGTTTTTTTAGAGTAGTTAGTACAAAATGCAAGTTAAACACAATTTTGGTTGAACGAAAGGATGGGCACGGGACTAATTGTTAAGTTTGAATTAAACACTTCCTATTACATAGTGAATTTATCACTTATACAGTGAGCTTCCAGAACACAATGTTTATACAACAAGTCATTCTTAAATGAATGTAGGGATACTCCATTGTGTAGAGCCAAAACCAAACCAAAAATTACAAGGGTTTAGGGTTTTTCCAACCACAAGCGAACTGAGAGTAACCTGGAGATTTATGGTCTGGAAGACCAGCAATTTTGTAAAAGAATCACAGAACCTGAGTAGGTGTTCGATTGTGTAAAGGACCCTGGAAAAACATAGTAACATTATAACATAATGAGATATGGAACACACTGTCAAAATAATAGAATGGGACTTGGAAACTTACACAGTGATCCCTTCAACACGATATCGACATAATGGAGAGTGGGGTATAGAAATGCATTTTGCAGATCTCGACTCAACATGGTAATGTATTTACTTACATATTGAAATCCAATGTACATATCTTAAACAATCATTCTAAACATTACTTATATATATAGAAGTGCAGTATACATAGTTCAAGCCAACACAGTAAACATATTGCACACCATGTAAATGAATTATACAAAGTTGGACCCAACACAGTAAACATATTGCACACCATGGAAATGTAGTATACAGAGATCTACCCAACAAAGTAAACGCATGGAACACCCATGGAAATACATTATATAGATCTCGACCAATACATAAATATAATGTAAAGAAATCTGTATTATAAATCAATATTTGGGACCAATAACTGCCATAGCACAGAGAGTACACATACAACAATCTCTAGCTAAATCGTATTAACAGAAGAATGTATTCTCCCATACACAAATGAAAAACCCTATTGAACCAATGAATATGGAATAGGATATATAGAGGGAAGAAGATTACTATATACAAGTCGAGGGTAAATTTGAAAGACAATGACCTCCATGTCACAAAGGAAACCGACTAAATTCCTTGAGATCAGTCCTAGCAAGAGAGACGAGAAGATTATCAAAGGCATTAGCCATCGCATGAGCACTGTGACACTACCATAGTCACTTAACCCTATTATCATGGACAAAAACATAGATAAAACCAAAATTTGAATGAAACAAATACGAGGGTAATGGCACAACATTCCTTTTGATAGTGGATAAGGATGGAGTGTACGCCAACCTCTCACTGCCATATGAAGTCAGTCGAGGTTGAAAGCCCGTAGTGTATCTTCCCTGCAAAAACATCAGGCCTGGAAACCCACGTGACCTACCACCATTAATGGTTACGACCAACTTAATTCCCAAGTCTAGGACTCGACTGTCCAATGATCAGTTCATTAATGCTTATCAAATTGTGTACATGCCAGAAGTTTTGCTTGATGTGGACCAGGGGTATAGGTAAACATGGTTCCAACATTATGCCTTTAATCCTAGGTTTAATTCAACATGTCAAAAAACTTTGGAACCTCACCAAACTCCTAGTGCAGAAGTTAGGACATGGTGGTTAGGACCTAGGCCCATTCTCATTGTACGCTAGTGTTCAAGGGTGAACTACATAAAGTATAGTTAGAATATGGTGTATAGTTTTTTTTTTATAAGTGTCTTGTGTTATGTTTAATAATATATCTACGACTTATATGAGTGATTTTCATTGGTTAGTCCTAGGCTATGGACCTTGGTGGGCCTAGACGTTATTATATTAACAATTACATTGATAAAATTAGTAGCAACGCATAGTGGAAAAAAGTGTATGGATCTTAAGATCCGTTGCATACCATTTAGAAGGAGTTATGAACTTTCTAGATATAGATATACATTAAGTTGATTAGGATTTGATTATTCATTGTGTCACGAAATTTTTCGTGTCAGTTTAGACGATAGTGTTCCCCTTTAAAAAAAAATTATTTTTGTGAAATTTGGGGTACATTACAAATGGTATCAAAGCAAGGTTACAGCGCTTGGACCTCAGGGAAGCACCAAAATTCAATTTTTTGTTTTTGTTTCCTTGAAGAAAATATAACAAACACATTGAATATTACAAACATAAAATCAATTTGTCTATTGTGAAATGTCAGCACAGAATGAAGAAGAAAACATACCTGAAGGGAATCCAAATCAAGAGCTTCCTAGAGATCTAGAACATAATAGTGAAGGAAGTTCAACCACCAAGGTTTTGGAAAGAATGAAAAACTTTATCGTGGAATTACAAGTTTTTAAAGTAGATAACGAGAAACTGAAGAAAGCACAAGAAGACCGGCAAGAAATAAATGAAATATTGCTACGCAATATAGTAACAAAGAAGAGTCCAAAAACAATGAAAAAGAGGAAGAGGTTAGCAAAAAGTACTCAAAGAAATTTGGTCACGAAATAGAAAAAGAGGATAGTTCTTCCAAAGACACGCACATAACAGAAAACAAAGCATCTATAGGAAGGACAAGAAAACAAGTGCATCACTTGGAAGGTGAATTCAAGAAAATAAAAACTTCCACCTTTGATGGAGAATCAAAAAATGGGGAGGAGGTTGAAGCATGGTTACTAGATATAAAGAAATACTTCCATATTTATAACTACTCTAGTAATATGAAAGTCAGAATGGCCATTTACAACTTAAAAGGAAAAGCTAGTATCTGGTGGCAAGACCTAAATTAGCCAAAGGATTGAAAGAAAAACAGATGGAATGGTCAGATTTTAAAAATCATTTCAAGAAGAAGTACTTATCAGAAAGTTATTATGAATGAAAAACTAAGGAATTCTACGAACTATGACTAGGAAAAATGGCCATGGACGACATGATAAATAAATTTCTAGATCTATTGAGTTTTGTAACATATATCAAAGAAGACAAAGTAAATATACAAAGGTTCTTGAGCTTTCTACCACAGTCGTACAAGGACAAAATTGAATTTGACAATCCCAAGTATTTAAGTGAAGTGTTTATAAAGGCTCGGATGTCCTATGATCAATACAAATAGATATCTAAAATTCCCAAGGCATAGAAAGACAATAAACAAGATAGATTGAATCAACGTAAGAACGGATTCTAACCAGCCCCTTTTCGTAATATGGTGAAAGGTTTCCAAAGGAAAGATTACCATTCAAATACAAAAAATTCCCAAGGGGGGAATAAAACAACTAACCCATGAGTCAAGAAGGTTGGGGACAATCCCAGAGAACCATTGACGTGTTGGGAATGTGGAGAACTTCACTTGATGAAAAATTGTCCACGCTTAAATCTCACAGCAAGAACTTTAGTCCATAACCTTCAAGAGGTTTCAATGGTCAGATATGTTGGTAGAAGCATGCATAAAATCAATGTAGCTCTGGATGGCAGACAAGAAGATCATCTATCCACTATTGTGGAAGTTGAAGGTAAAATTCATTCCCATAATGTATCTATACTAATTGACCAAGGAGCTACTCAGAGTTATATTACTCTCTCTTTAGTTGAATTGAACAAGATAAAGAAAGTAAAGCATGCTAAGTCCTGGTTAGTTCAGTTAGAAATAGGGAGCAAAAAAAAAGAACATATTTTATTTCTGATTGTGAACTAAGAATAGATGGTCAAAGTACAATGTTAAATCTGAACATATTACCTTTGGGATCTTATGATATAATCATTGGAATGGACTGTCTAGAGAAACATAAAGTGATATTAAACTGTTATGAAAAATTATTTTTGTACAAAGATGAAAATAACATAGTTAGAACTGTACAAGGAATCAAAAAACCAATTTTTGTTAGGCAAATATAAACAATGCAATTTAAGAAATGCATGAACAAAGTTTGCCAAATTTATGTTGTACAAGTAACTGATATTTTAAGAGAAGAAAGTAAACTGAGTTTATAAGACTTTATAGTCCTACATGGGTTCAAAGATGTATTTGTTAATGAAATAACAGAACTACCTTCAAGGAGAGAGACGGATTTTTCTATTGATCTATTACCTAGATCTGCCCCGGTATCTAAGGCACCTTATAGAATGCGCCTACCCAAATTGACAGAACTGAAAATTCTATTACAAGAACTACTGGATAAGGAATATATTAGACCAAGTATTTTTCCTTAGGGAGATGTAATATCCTCAAAATTTTAGAATATTAAATTCTAAGTGAAGTTTGAAATAAATTTCCGGTTTTGGAAAATTCGGATTTGGAAATTATTTGCCATTTGTGGAAAATCCAGATTTGGAATTTTTATTGTTGTAATTAATTACTTGATGATTGTTGGGAAAATATTTTACGTTCCCAAATAACCTCTTTTATTTTGACACATGTGAAAGACAAACTTTTAATAAATTAAATGTTGGAAGACAAATGGAACAACTAGGTTAAAAATAGTTGACCATGACATCATAAGTGGGGAACAAGTTTGAGTTATCTCAAGGCTGATTTTTACAAGTGGAAAATGTGTAATTTGAACACCAGCAACCCCTAAAAATCAGGGATTTGTAAACATGTGAATTTCCGAAGGAGGGAAGGAAAGACCTAGGCACAAGGATGCATATTTAACAACATATGGAGGAGGCGGGATGCTTCTTAGTTTGTTGGGGGAAATAGACTATTTGTTGTTATGAGAACTGTTAGTATGAGAAAAAGGAATTTATGATCTGTGGATGGTGACTATAGCTAAGGAGGATCATTCAGTTTTCCCTTATGGACTCATGGTCAGGCTAGGGGGTGAGCATGACAAGTGAACTTGGATGTTCTTTTCTATGGTTGGGTGGAACGTGGTTGTTCCATTTGTATTCTAGCATCAGGTTTCAAATATGTATCTTGGCTTGCATTCCTTGTCAATTGTATGTTTATGATATATTATTTGTTAGGAATATGATGGCTTATTAGAGTTAAAGGATACTGAATATATTGGTTGTTTGAGATATGATGGTGGTATATATATATATATATATATATATATATATATATATATATATATATATATATATATATATATATATATATATATATATATATATAGACGCTCATACAAAAAAAAATGGTAGAACTATTGTTATGTTCCTATTGACCATTGAATTATATATATTTTGAATTGCTATTCAAATCTGTACATAACAATCATTGTATAGAAATTGTATAATAAGGAATAAAATCAAATGGGTGCTTATGAATTTGATAACATGTAAAAATAGAGAAAATAATAACAGTTTGAATACATTATTTATGACCACAAAAATATAGTGAGGAAATCAAAGTATCTGACAAAAGAAACCATTGTATTCAATCGATCATTGTTCAAAATATTACAGTTGGAGTACCATAATCTAAACCCCACAACCTATTATACTGTAAACAAAGCTATAAGAATGTGTACACAGAATCTGGGTATAACCTAAGTTAATGCACACAAGGACATGGAACTCGAATACCTTTCAAGTAAGATGATTCCTTCATCCGATTTCACAAAATTGTGCAACCTGCAAAGGAAGTAGAAGGGGATTTAGTAAGTTGTTATAACATTTTAATTCTATGGAGATCAACAATAAGAATAAGTCAAGAAAAATACTTAGATTGAATCCGGTGAAGAACCAGATCGCCACTTGTTCTTGTGGGACAATCTATCCACGATCCAAGAGGAGGAGGAGTGGACCCAAAACCGACTGATGGGTGCCCTCGTAAAATAGAAAAGAGCCCCATCATTAATTTAATTTATCCATTAGAAATTCTCTTATAAAACAGAGAGAGGTGATAGTAAATAACTAGCATCGAAATAGACTCTGCATAGATTAATAAAACAGGAAGCACACATTTATATTTCTCCAAACCCTATGTATATTCAAATTAAATCATTAAAATATAAAGAGGCACATAATATGTGACATGTGTGTGTGTGTTCACATATTCATAAGAGGTGCATAAGATACGACCTGTGTATAAATACATTAGATCATTAAAACTAAAAAACATTACAGAATGGTAAAATCTGAAAGTCTGAGTGCATAGAATCATACAATAAGAACCAAACACTTCCCTATAGAGAAATCATTTTATAACCAGAGGGTACAAGCAAGTGTTGGTTCAAACGAATAAAATATTTTTTATAATGCTATTTATATAAACATAAAGTAAATACGAAACCTTCCCACAGAGTGTAAATTATGAATTTCCATAGAGGGTTAATTCCACTATTTATATACACGGAAGGTAAACATGAAACTTTCCCATAGAGTGTTAATACTGCTATATATACTTACACAGAGTGTAAATTTATGAATTCCCACAGAGGATTAATACTGCTATGTGTATTTACACAAAGCATAAATTTACGAATTCCCATGGAGGATTAATACTTCTATGTATATTTATACAGACCATAAATTATGAATTTCCCATAGAAGATTAAAATTGCTATTTATATACACAGAAGGTAAACACGAAAAATTTCCCATAGAGTGTTAATATTTCTATATATTACACAAAGGGTAAATTATGAATTTCCCACAAGGGATTAAAGTTTCTATCTATATACACAGAAGGTGAATACAAATTTCCCACAGAGGGTTAATATTGCAATATATTACAGAGGGTAAATTACAAAAATTCCTACTGAGTGTCAACAACAGACAAGGTTGAATAATAGCAATCAGCGTAGCAAGTCTTGGGATCTCTAGATGAGTCCCAGAGGGTAAGGATAATAGTATTACTAGAGTGAATAAAAGGAAAACATAGAAGTTTTAACATTAAAACGATTCAGGCCACGGTCAGATTGGGAAGGACCATAATGAGTATAGGTTAGAAGCCTCACAACCAAACAAGAGGAAAACGCAATAAATTTCAACCCTCAAACAGAGAAAGGAAATCAGAAACCAGGTGGAAGTCCTGGGTTGAAAATGCATACGGGATGCAACCGTCAACCCTCAAATAGAGAAAGGAAAACACGAGGTCTATTAACTAATCACATTTGCATATAACAAAGATTACATCATGAAATAATTCTCACACAGGTCATAAACAATGAAATCATTACTCACTTGGCGCATAGAGAACCCTGGGTATGTGTTTCCCTTCTTCCATCGTGCACTAGAGTTGAACCTCACCCAAACACACCGGTTGTGTTTCAACGTAGAGAAAAGACTCATGTTACAGGACCAAAGGGGTAAGAAAAATGAACAAATGTTACCTAGAGGTGCTAGCGAGAGGAGTAAATATGATTGGTATGCACCCCACCTCTGCCATGTAAAGTCGAGGAGATGAAGAGCTTGCATTGGGCGTGTTCACCTAAGTGTTATCCTAGAGGGTATAGGACATGCTCACCATTAATGAACCAATCCAGAAGTAAATTCCTATAGGACCCAGGCTATCATCCACCTTAAACAAAATTCAAACCACTTAATTACTAAGTCGTGTTATGAGTTGAACCCTAGAATGAAAAGACTTTGTTAATAATTGGGTAGGGATTACCTATGTTAGGTATAAGTGTATGTTCACTACGCGGTGGTAAACAATACGTTTTTGATACACATGTGTTCACTATACTATGTTAAAGTCATACTGTAACAACCCTCCTAGTTAAGGACAACTACCCTATCAACAGGTGCAATTTTTTTTTATTTTTTAAGTGTGTGCGCGCGTGTAGAAGAACAACCCGCTCGACTCTACGTCACCACTCGGACTAACAAGATGCAAGCAGGACGAACACCATCAAGATGACCCTACGTATCATAGTGGGAATAGGAAAAATAATGCCCTTGGACATAAGCCGTGCAACTAGCAGCTGTAAGCAGAGAAAGACACTAGGGGTTAGGCAAAGTACTGTCACAGAATGAAAGACTCCAACAATAGAGTCACAGTAGTGGAACTGTGCCTTTAAACAGCCCGAGACTACTGATACGGCTCAGAGTGTGTCACAAGAGTGGAACTGTGCCTTTAAACAGCCCAAGACTCTTGATACGACACTGGATTCTTCCACCGGATTTACACACTGACATGAATACTAAGCTACAAGAGGTGTCTATAACCCGCCCGACACAAACACACTACGCAATACAAGACCTCCAAGTACTACAAAAACAAGGACAATCATGACCTCTACATGAGACGCAAGTCAAGGGAACTCTAATAACGACCCACTCCTATTGAGACCCGAAGACATCAATCAGGATCAATGCTCCATTAATTATTATTAACCCATGGAGACCTTGCTTCAATTTAACAAATAAAAACCTAGCAGTCTTGGACATCATCCCGAACAGTTCAGTTAAACAAAATTGACAATGCGACTCACCCATCATCATTGGCTTTGCAAATTAAAACGACCCTTATTATAGCAAACAACAGGTGATATCATGGCAATTAAACAAGTATTAAAATTGCGAATCATCTTTCATCAATTTCCCGGTAATTAAAACAACCTTATCATTGCAATTTAACAAGTAATGTCTTGGCAATTAAACAACTGTTAAAATTCAAACATCATCATTAGCATCTCCATATAAACCATATTCACTTCGCAACTCAACATCCTCATTAACATTTCAATTCAAGCCTATAATAGCATCGTGATCTAAACATCATCATGAACATTTATTTAACAATATTAACATTGCAATCTTAAGCATCATCCTTAACCTTGCCAACTAAACCCATATTATTATGGCAATTTAACAATAACACTATTGCGATTAAGCAACCATGATAACAATAAACTCTTTGCCAAAATCAATAAGTTCCGAATTAGTCCACTTCCTACTTCACATCGAACCTACTACTCTAAACCATTCAGTAATGATCAACAACCAAGCATTATAATTATTAACCTTATTATCAAAATCTAACAAGAATTGCAACTATTCAACTTCTCCCTACCATTAGGCTAAGCTCCCCTACAAACCTTACATTAATCATTAACCAACCCAACATTATTAACAATAATATCATTATTAAAATCAACTAAGAATTACAAATTTTCAACCTTCTTCTTCAATTTGACTAAACTACCCTAAGCACCATTTCCTTAATTAGCACATAAATAGAATCCAGTTCTAGGAAGCGGAACCCTTAATTCATTCATTTCACAACACTAAAACCCAACTGCATTACTATACCTTACCTTACCTTATTTAAAAGAAAAGTGGGAAGGAGACATCACAAATTGCAGAACTGGAATAACATTACTAAATAGAAATTAAAGTAGCATTATTAAATAAAAACTAAAATATCCTTACTAGGTAAAGGCACTAAGGTAACATTCTAGACAAGAGGCTAAAATAACATTGTTAATTAAAAGCTAAAATGTCCTTACCAGGTAGGGAATCTAAGTGACATGACTTCATAAGGAAACTAAATTACCTAAAGGTACGAGAACGTTATAAAGGAAACATCTTAAAACAATGAAATTAAAATGATAAGGAAACCATATTTCAAAATTAGGCCGCATTACTAAACTAAATTTTAGGCAGCATATTAACCATGAATTTAAACGATAAAAACCCTATTTAAAATGGGACAGCGTTACTAAACCCAGTTTAATGTCGGCGTATTTAAGCCTTTACTAAAACCGAAACGAATTCCATATTAAATATAAGACAACAATAATTGACCGGATTTTCCTTTTTAAAGCAGCCTATAACCATGAATTTAAAACGGTAAAGGTCCACATTTAAAAGGGGCAGCATTACTAACCTAGTTTTTTTTTTCCAATAAGAAAATTTCCTCGAATTCATAAAAGTATAAATTCATTGACAATCTGGAAACCTGCTATTGATAGTTAATAGGTCCGTGCTGGATCATGAGCATACTATTACAAATAAACAACAAGACTAGTAGAAATATAAGCTTATATAGTGCTTGAAACCGGTAATGATGGGACAGAACAAGTGCTGGGCTGTAGGCAATTTGAATTAGAACCTGTGCGCCATTACTGGGGTAATAAACGAGCCAATGCTCGCCCAAGCGAGGAGAGATGCTGGTAAGATAACAATAGACAGTCCTTGAAGGATCACTGAATGTACTGTGAGTGGCGTTGCTGTGTTTCAAAAATATAATTATTATTTACTAACCAAGTTGTAAGGACAGTGTATCTAAGCGATGAATAAAACGATCGAACCATATTTATTACAAGACATCATTATGTAACCGGATTTCTTTTTGAAGCAGCGTATAACCAGGAAATTAAAGCGATAAGGGTAATCTCCAGAATGGGATTTGCCTGCTGCCGAGGGTTGGCGACCTCTGCTAAACGTACAAGTGTAATCACTGGCAATATCGCCAGAAGGGACGTGCCCTAGGAAGTCGCGCGGGCCAAAGCGCGTGCTCGCAGACCAGGTGGATTCCTACGGCAATTACAAATAACTCACCGACGAACTGTCATGTGACTACAGCACAAGGCATCTGGATTAGAGAAATCACAACGATCTGGTAAGTACCTGGCGGTTTGAATAGAATCCAAGAATGACCCACTGTTTTTTTTTTTTTTTTCTTTTACAGTAATAGAAATAAAGAACGGATAGATTAAAACAATTATTGAGTGACAAAGGAATTAATTGAAACAGTAGTTGTATTAAACTCAACACCGAGGGCAAGGATCCGTCTACCTCATAAATTATCGTGGAACACAACCTCAATGTCTAACAATTTATTAGTGATTTTTGCACACTACGTACAGCTTACGAGATAGTGCAAACCGAAAATATGTGGTCGCGAGTCGGTACATTGAGCCATTATTTCTTCGGAAACGTGAACATAAGCATACGCAAGACCAACCAAGAGCCAAACAACTACATTAACCAGGGTTTAACTAAATTAAATAACCGCCAGCAGCAAATGCCTGTGAATTCAGTGGGTTTCTTGTAATTACGATTACTGGGAACTTCTAGTTGTCGGTGCGTCCCCGCCGACGAATCAGTCCAAGAAAACTCTCAACAGTCCTCTACAGAATTTAACCCAAGCATGGGAGACCTTTAATATAGAGACTGGGTCGTGGCATGAACTGTCGTGGCCTCTCGTGCCATTAGTCTGGCATTATTGTACAGTAAGAAAAAGGAAAGAAAATTCAGATTAAAGTCAGATCCGAGGTTTATTATCAAGGGCGTAATGATCGAGACTCAAGCATTGATAAAAAGAAAAAAAAAACGCCCCAAACATAAAGGAGACAACACCCGGTAAGATTGCCTGCTGTAAATACCAGCGCCCACAGAGATAGGCGGAACCTACTGCAAATAAAATGATTACTGTGCATAGAAACGCCCAGCAACAAAAGGGAAACCCACGGCAAAGGAAAAAGAAAGGAAAAACCGCAAATATGTATATAAACGCCCATAACAATGCCCCCTGTAACAAATTGTAAACCTACTGAAGGAAGGAAACAAAAACCACCCACGACATAAAATCGAAATAGTATTAACTCACACCAAATTTACCAGAACCCTCAACCCATGACAAAGATCTTCTCAAACCCCTTTTTCTTACAGGGTATGAAGGACGAGGAACAACATTCCACCACAATACAACCATAATCGAAGCAATAAATCACTATGCATTCTACTCTACTCAGTTCAGTGACATACCTTGGCCTTATTTGCTTGCAGCAATGATTCCGGTGCTCCAGCCGCTCCTGCTCCTGCTTGCCGATCGCAAAGAACCCACCGGTACCTCCCAGCCAAACGCTAGGGGTACTCTTCTTCCCCCTCAGCCCCCCGAGCCGCAAAGGGGCCACACACAATCAGAGAGTAACTAGCTCATCAGCTTGCCTCCAAGGCTGAGCTACCACTCACGTCTGTTGAGGATTCCCAACTCCTACCAGAAATCAGTCAGTCTCCATTCTCTCAGCATAACAATACCTATCTCAGCAAAAGTCCCCTTATTTCCCCCTCCTCCTTTCCTTTATCCAGACTCAAACCCTAATTCTTGTTTTTCTTAGGTTTTCCCCCCCTTTTTCTCTTTTGACTTTCTTATTTTTTTCTTTTTAGTTTATTTTGTTTATATATTTCATTTTTATTTTTCCCTTTTTCAAAAATTCAAGGGTATGTGCGCTCATTTTTTAAATTCCTTTTCTTTTCACATGCTTAACTTTATTTATTTATAATTTGTTTATAATATAAATATACATATATATATATTTTCATTTTTCTATTAATAAGCATGCATTCCTCATTTAAATTACCATTAATGTATCTGTATATTTAGGATTAATGAGAGATTAAGGCGATGGAAAACCAGTATAGGGGAAAAGTAAATGTTTTACAAAAATGAGAAAAAGAGGAGTTACGAGGAGGGATGGCAATATAGTAAAGTGAACTAGACAAGTATAAGGGATATGGATACGGGAAGATCTAGGCGATGGAGGATAGTTTTATTAAGTAGACAAGGATAAAGAGAGGGTGATGGTCTGAGTTTTTGTTTTCCTTTTTTTTTGAATTTACATTTGTTAAGGCCACACTAAAATCCCCCCCCCCAGTTTCTAGAAGGTCTTAGGCTTAGGGTTTAGATACTGAGCTAGGTGACGATTGGTTAAGGTAATGCTTAAGGTTTTATTCAGGTGTTGATGACTTAGGGCTAATTAGGCTGATTCCTTCAACCACCTTTATCGCGACGTGCCCTTCAGGTCGCACCACGTGCGCCAAGGGTGCCACTCGCCTCTGGAATTTCTTTTGGCGACGTGCCCTTCAGGATGCACCACGTGCTCCAAGGGTGCCACTCGCCAACTGAGTTT
>ML777056.1:809144-826916 GCA_009831015.1 Picea engelmannii | reverse complement strand
CCTTCAGGATGCACCACGTGCTCCAAGGGTGCCACTCGCCAACTGAACTGATTGGTAGACCTCTATAACCCCTGGAGTCAACACTCTGCCAGGTGAACTAGTAGGAGACTAAGGGCTCTAAGGAATAAGGCCCCCGCCTTATTTCGCGCCCCTTAGAATCATCGTGAGCGACTGTCGCAGTCGGCCCTCATGGCATCGTGGGTCCTCTCGAACTAGGTAATCGTTAACCTACAGTTCGAGCCACGACGAGAGTGCTAGCAGGCGGTGGCAGGGTTGCTGTCCACCCCTCTCCCTCAACCTCTCTGCAATCGTGTGTGGCCCCTTTACTCCATATGTGAGTCAAGTCGGCAAGCTATCGTCAGCCTGCATCACCAATAATCATGTCAGAAATGTCGACATCAAATCATCAAATCAAATGAAACATCATAATAAACATATCAACCCAAAAGCACACTCCCTGACTCAGTCCGGAGTCCAAGGGGGTTCTACCGATGCCTCTGCATCCTCAAGGTCAAAACCCTGCACACTCAATCAAACTGAGTCAATAGCACCCATCTACATCCAATAGTAACACATCATGTCATCTGTCAATCACATCATAATCAAATATAATATGTCTAATATCAAAAGGGTCCAGATCACTTGCGAGCAAGTGTCCTCAAATAATAAGTGTTCTCAGTGCGCCAGAGCGGGATGTTACACATACATTGTGATAATATCCGTATAAGAGTCTATATGTTAAGCGATAGATATAATGTTATGGATAGAGTTAGTGTTATATGTTAAATGATATATATATGTTATGGATAATGTTAGTGTTATAGTATCCATGAGATAGCTTATATGGTAAACAATATATATATGTGTGTGTGTTTGTGTGTGTGTGGGGATAGAGTTAGTGTTATTGTATCCATATAATAGTTTATATGGTCAATGATATATATATATAAAGATATATAGATATATAGATATAGATATAGATATAGATATAGATATAGATATAGATATGGATAGTGTTAGTGTTATGGTATCCATACGATAGTTTATATGGTAAACGATGTATATCATTATGGTTAGTGTTAATTTTATGGATAGACTATATGATAGTCTATATTCTATAGTCCATTACATGTTATATTACGGATAACATGAATTGACAAAGACATGGTGGTTATTCTAAGGGATATGATAGCCCCAGTCACAATTTTAATTAATACAAATAAACGTATGATCATAATCCAATGACGTCGGTAACTATGTTATGCCTACGATAAAAGAATAAAGATATATTTAATATATTATCTCTGTGTCACAATCAATGTTGGAGAATCAAGGAGCTTTAATGTCCCCTAACAATTTTTTTTTTTTATTTGAGAAATTTGGGGTACACTACAGGAGCGCCAGTTTTATTTGTTAAGAAGAAAGATGGAACTTCGAGACTGTGTATTGACAATTGACAACTAAATAAAATGACAATTAAGAATAAGTATCCCTTACCGATAATTAATGACCTCTTTGACAAAGTTAGAGGGGAAAAGATATTTTCTAAACTAGATTTAAGGTTTGGTTATCACCAAGTCAGAATAAAAGATGAATATGTAAATAAAACATCTTTTAGAACACATTATGGACACTATGAGTTTGTCATAATCCCATTCGGTCTTACTAACGCACCAACAACATTTATGTGCTTGATGAATAGTATATTCAACCAATATCTAGATAAATTTGTGTTGGATTTTATCATTGATATTCTAATTTACTCAAAAACATAAGAAGAACATGAAGAACATATGAAAATAGTATTTCACACTTTAATGGAACATAAGTTGTATGCTAAGTTTGATAAGTGTGACTTCTACCAAAGGAAGATACGGTAATTAGGACGTAATATCCAAAGATTGTATTTTTGTTGATCTAGAAAAGATAAAATCCATTATGGAATGGCCTATCCCGAAGATGTAGAAGACATCAACTAATTTATGGGAATTACTAGTTATTACCAGAGATTTATCAAAGAATTTTCCAAGATCGCATATTCAATTAACTCACTACAAAAAAAGGGAATAAAATTTACTTAGTCACAAAAGTGTCAGGACAACTTTGATAAACTAAAAAGATGTTAACTATATCACCTATCCTAAAGGTAGCAGATCTTGATAAATATTTTACAGTTTGTGTGGATGCAATCAAAGAGGTATTACGAGGAGCATTGACACAAGAAGGGCACATCATCTATTATGAATCACGTAAACTGAAAGAACATGAACGAAATTATGTAACTCACGATTTAGAATTATTAGTCATTATTCATTCATTAAAATTGTGGCGACATTATTTAATGGGAATAAAATTTATGTTATTAACCGACAACAGTGGTGTAAAGTATTTGTTCAGTCAACCAGATATCAACACGAGGAAAGTAAGATGATTGGCCCTTTTTAAGAGAATTTGATTTTGAGGTATGACACATCAAAGGTAAAGAAAATAAAGTTGCATATGCACTAATTCATATTACTAATTGACTCTATGAAATAAGTATCAGCAAAGAAGAAAACGACATCGAACAAAGAATAAACTTTACAAGAAGTAATGACAAAACTTACATTAAAACAACAACAAAATTGGAAGCAAATACTGAAAAACTGAACATAATAGATATGAGTTTAGATAAAAATGGACTATTAAGGTTAAAAAATTGGCTGATGTACCTAATTCTACCGATTTAAAGACAACAATTCTTGACAAACTACACAAAAAATCATATTTTGGTCACCCATGATACCAGAAAACAATAACAACCTTAAGAAAATTGTTTTATTGGCCTAACATGAAGAATGAAACAACTGAATATTTGTCTAAATGCCTATATTATCAACAGGTAAAGGTTGAACATCAACATCTAACAACTTTGTTACAACCTATTCCTATACCAGAATGGAAATGGAAGATTATCTCGATGGACTTCATCATAGGTTTGTCTAAGAATCAAAGACAAAATGACTTGATTATGGTAGTTGTTGATAAACTAAGCAAATCTGCACATTTTATACCTATGAAATCTACTTATAAAGCAATTAATATCGCTGATTGTTTTATGAAATAAATATTTAGATTGCATGGAATTCCTAAGATGGTAATTTTTGATAGAGATGTCAAATTTACATCAAATTTTTGGAAGGAATTGTTTGTAGGATTAGATACTAACTTGAATTTTAACACAAGGTACCATCCTCAAACAGATTGACAAATAGAATGAAAAAACTAGATTATCGAAGACATGCTGTGAATGTACATAAGAATGAAACGAACTAAGTGGGAGGAGTACCTTTACTTAGTTGAATTTTCTTACAATAATGGTTATCAGACATCAGCTAAGATGAGCCCCTTCGAAGCATTATACAAAAGGAAATGCGCAAACTTGATTAGTTGGGATAATCCAGTTGACAGAATTATGGTGGGACCATAAATGCTCCATGAAATGGAGAGGATGGTCAAAAGAGTACAACAAAATTTAAAAGAGGCCCAAGACCGACAAAAACGATATGCAGAATTAAAAAGAAGACATCAGGAATTTCAACTTGGAGAACATGTATATCTAAAAGTTAAAGCAAGAAGAAGTTCTCTAAAGCTAGGAATTTGTTCAAAGTTGGCACCAAGGTTTTTTGGCCCATTTGAGATTTCAACTCGAATCAGACCTGTGGCATATCAACTAGCACTCCCTGCAAATTTAAAAGTTCATAATGTTTTTCATGTTTCATTATTAAAATGATATATTCATGATCCTACTCACATCATTGATTGGAACATGGTACAGGTGGAACAAAAATGAGAGTTCCAAGAGGAACCTCAGCTCATTCTGGACAGGAAAGAAACAATACTACGAAACAGAGCCATCACCCAGGTAAAAGTGCAATGGAAGCACTTTAGTCCTGAGGAGGCCACTTGGGAATTGGAAGAAGATATGCTGAAATCTTATCCAACCCTATTATGAGAGAGGAATTAACACTTAGGAAAATGTTGTACTTAAGGGGGAGAGGATGTAGCATCCTCAAAAATTAGAAAAAATATTTCTATGTTGAAGTTTGAAATAAATTTTTGTTTTTGGAAAATTTGATTTGGAAATTATTTTCCATTTATGGAAAATCCGAATTTGAAATTTTTTATTTTTTAATTAATTATTTGATTACTATTGGGAAAATATTTGACTTTCCCAACTGTCCTATTTTATTGGAAACATGTATGAGACAAACTTTTAATAAAATTAATATTGGAAGACAAATGGAATAACCACTCTAAAAATAGCTGACCATGAATCCATGAGTGGGGAACAAGTATGAGTTACCTCAGGGATGCTTTTTACAAGTGGAAAAAGTTTAATTTGACAACTAGTGGCCTCTAAAAATCAAGGATTTGTAAATTTCATAATTTCCCCAAGGAGGGAAAGAAATGAAATACCTAGGCACAAGATTATATACAACATATGTGGGAGGTAGGATTGAGAATTGGTTTTTTTTATGGGAAAGGATTGAGAATTGGTTTTTGTTATGGGCACTTGTATTGTGAGGAAAGGCATATTATGATCTGTTGATGGTGACTATAGTTGAGGAGGATAATTTAGATTCACCCTTATGGACTCATGGTCAGGATAGGGGGTGATCAGGACAAGTAACTATGGCTTTTCTTTTCTATGGTTGGGTGGAACGTGGATGTTCCTTTTGTTTTCTTGCATTAGCTTATTCAGATATGTATCTCAACAATGAATTTCATTATTGATGTTATATTTTATGGATTGCTACATTATAATGATATTGGTAATATTGTCTATATGAAATGTGATTCTGATATATATATATATATATATATATATATATATATATATATATATATATATAGGTATGCATATAGAAATAATTAGAAAACTATGTGTATATTCCTATTGGTCATTAAGAATCTATATTTTGATTTTTGTTTGAATCTGTACATAATTGAATACTGAAAAAATTAAAGAAATCATATTGTATTGTTAATATACTACTATCGTGGTGAGAATAGGTGGAAAGAATAAAAGTCCAAGTACCTTCTTTATTTACATCTATTACTCAGAAAGACTGTGGATACAATAGACTTCATATTGTCTTACAAAAAGTAACTATTATAGTCAATAGGTATTTATCCAAACATTACAGTTGGGGTACCATAGGACCCAAGAGTTACATAGCCTTTGTGTTTTTAAAAATAGAACTCTCTAGCTAAGTAAACTTAAATGTAAAACAAACTACACGAAACTATCTGCAAATTCTCACAAGGACTGGTGGAAGAAGATGGAACCTGAATACCTTTTATGGAGAGGTAGGGTTCCTCACCAAGTGTATGGGGCACCTCCCAAACCTGTAACAAACAGAAAAATGATATTTAGTAAATCATTAAAGTACGAAATTGCTAAAATTGCAAGAAAGTAAAGAATTTAAATTACTTAACTTGGGTTTTGATGTTGAAAGAGGCATCCTCGACATCTTGCAAAGCCACCAATCTGAGATAGAGGAGGGAAATGGGTGCATTGTTCACCTAATTGGTTCCCTTGAAAGAAAAAAGGGACCCATCATCAGTGTTTATACTTGTGAAACTTTAACATATTATGCAAGCGGAAGCATAAGAAAAATCTTTCATTTAAAAACATAAATCATGATAACCTATAGGAATTAAAATAAAGTAAAATGGATACCCACAAAACCAATTTTTTTTATAATAAGAGAATAGTACTTGGAAGGAGGGATTAAATATTTTACAGATGGCCAAAAATACTATGAGATATTCATATTAAACAGAGTCCCTTTATTACACAGGTTGGCCAACGAATCTTAACAAAACTCTACAAGTATTATTCCAAAGAGAGTGTACAAGAGAAAACCCATACTATAATGAATTAATCAATGGAGAATGATTATTCAATACATAGTGATCTCTAACATATGTAAACGCTCACACAATACACACAAATTTAACAACAATTTAAAGTGGGATACGACTCTATGTGAGTCTATTCTTTTTTCCACATGGAGTGGTTTAAAACCCTGTGGCTCATCCTCATAGAGACAAGGTATCCAATGCATGCAAGTAAGAGACCCCTTTATTATTGAATTCAGGAATCGTATTATTAAAATAAAATAAGGTTCTACAATGAGTCTCTGTCGTCTGGTCACGAGGGTTTAGTAATTAACCAAACAACTCTGTCCTCCCGACATAGATACCCTTTGTGTTTTAAAATAAGTGAACTTAATCTCGTTTCGAAGAACATCCTTACCTTTCAACAATTGAGAGTTTTTTTACAATGTAGTTAGTACAGAATGCAAGCTAAACACGATTGAATGAAAGGATGTGTTGGACAACTGAGAGGGGGGAGTGAATTAGTTGTCACCGATCTTAAACAATTATGCTTCTTTTAAAATATTTATAAGGCACTCAATGATGATCACAATAATGCAAGGAAATAAACAATGGCACATTCAACATCAGTCACATATATGAGGAACAAAGAGACAGATATTTCCCAAGGAAACACATACAGGGTAAAAACCTCTTATTATTTATATGATAAGTATTATTTACATTCTTTACATTATCATACATATGAGCACCAACTCATTGTGAGGATACAACCTCTGTTTTGCAAGATGCAACTTGCTAAGACCACCAACTCTCTATTTTTCTCTAGCACCCACTAGAAGGAAGCACCAACTCCTTGGTTTCTCTAGCACCATCTAAAAGGAAGCACCAACTCCCTAGTTTCTCTAGCACCAACTAGAAGGAAGCTACAACTCCCTGTGTTCAAGAACCCACTTGAACCTCTAAGGACAACAGTCCTCCCTAGCACCTCCCTACCACCCTGGATTATGAATATGAAATACTGAAACCTATTACAGTGATATAGTGTTCAATAACAGCTTACCAGTCTCATCATTGTTCTACTACATTTTGTTGCTCTGTCTGCCTCACTACCTTTCTGCACACCTGACTTGCGTTGTCTGTTCTTATACCTTTTATGCTCTATGCACCATGTCCATTCACTACACAATTACTCTTCTGTTCAATTCAGCTGATGCACTTCTCTCCTCCTTCACACGTGAATCACCTTCAACGACAACAACCACAACAACTCCAACAACAACCGCATCTCTTCTTTGTATCATGTATATAAAGCTTGTGTGCATCTTGTGCATGCAATATTTTCCATTCCTTTGCATGCTCATACCATGCCAATCTCCTCCACATCTCAAGTGTTATGAGTGATCATCATCGCGACTCTTTATCTTCTTTGGCAGTTCAACTCCTGTGTCTATCGTCACTAGGTGTTATGCTGAGATTTCTTTTTCTCTCTGGCAGTTGAGACTCTTTGTCTTCTCTGTTACAGTAGAGCACATCCTTTATGTTTCAATTATGAGCTCCAACCCTCATCCAACTATCAATTTCCTCCACGAATCATCTTCATTCCACTGGAAGATTCCATGTAACTCTTCAACTCCTCTGGAAATCACACAGAAGTCTCTTCGCATCCTATGGTAGAAACCATCAATGGTTTCTAGAAGTTACATTGTGAGGATCAACATTAGCCCTCCAAACGTGCTCATGATCACCTCCATCGTTGGATTAACTCTTATGAGTTCTTGCATTATTTACCCGTTTCGCACTTTCGCAATTCAGAGATTCTGCGATGAGACATCTTGAGTCTCCATGTCACGAGTTCTGAAACTATGAAACAGATCTTTTCTATGCTGGCTTCTTCCTTTATATGACCATGGCTACGACCAAGCGCTTGTTCATAACGTGCTTTTCACAATTTCACATTTCTCCTTTTTGTTAATTTCGTTGTGAATTTTCTCGACTTTCCAAGTCGTGATCCCCGAAACACCAAAAGGAAGCTTGTCCGCACATACTATTCTCTTCATCTCTTCGATGGTGTGACCACTGGCTGAGACCACACGCTTATGCATAAAGTGCTTTTGCGATTTCTCATTTCATGAATCTGGAGATGAGGCATCTCGACTCTCCAAGTCGTGATCCCCGAAACCCTGAAATGGAGCTTATCTGAATTGACTCCTTCCCTTCTCGAGACCACCAGCGGTGACCATAGGCTGTGCCAAAAAGGCGCTTCGTATTTCACGAGTTTATAAACTTCATCGAGTCTAATCGACGGTTGAAATCTCCATAGATCCGACGGTATAGATCTTATCGCAATCTCGCATCTCGTTGTTCCTTATATGGAGGTTCTCATCACTCCAAGTCGCGATAGGTGAAACTCGGAGATGGAGCTCAAATTGATGGTCCACATTCTTGGTGAATTGACGGTCTAGATCTTATCATGAATTCACATCTCATGGTTCCTTAGATGGAGGTTCTTTTCACTCCAAGTTGCGATAGGCGAAGCTCCGAGATGGATCTTAGATCAATAGTCCAGAACCCTTGGTGATCTGACGATATAGATCTTATCGTGAGTTCACATCTCGTGATTCCTGTGATGGAGGTTCTCATAACTCCAAGTCGTGATACGCGAAACTTTGAGATGGATCTTTGACATGCTTTGATCTTCTGCCATGCGTCTCTCTTGGATCAATAGTCAAGATTTTATCAGGACTTCCCAACTCTATGAGCCTTCGTTGTGCATGATCAATGATCCATATTTGGCCTTGATCTAACGGTTGAGATTATTTCACGATTCTGCATATCATGAATTCGAGAAGTTAGGGAACCCCGTTCCCTTGAATTTTCATTCAGCGACATGAAAATATTTCGTCGCACATCCTCTTGATCAACGATCCACAACTATCCTCGATGGATGGCTAGGATTCCTTCATAGTTTTGGGGAGTTGGATGACTCTTGGACTTATCTGCCTTGCAGCTTCACCATATCTAATAGCTATTGAGCCTTCATAGATACCCTAGATCCTACGGCCTAGGTCTTCTTGTGATTTAACTGCTTCGCGATTTCATCCACCTTCACAATTTCGTCGCTTCGTGATTTCGTCCACCTTGCGATTTCGTCACTTCGTGATTTCGCCACTTCGGTGGTGAAGTGTTTCGACACTTCAAATACCGGTATCCGAAATTTTAAAATGGAGTTTACTCTTCCATTATCACTGCGCTACTGATAATGTTGATCTTTTCCACCGTTGTTCTTTCCATCAATGACAAGATTACTCCCAACCATAAACCTTCCAACAATCTCCCCCTTTGGCATTGATGGCAACCCTGAATGGTTGTGCTAATCTGTTTAGACCTCCAACTATAGCATCCGATTCAGACAACTCCTTTTCTCCCCCTTTGACATCAATGTCAAAGAAAACACATGCCCCCTGAGTTGTTGCATTAATTTTAGGAGGTATCAGATATGAAACCAATACAAGACTCCCCCTAATAGGATTGACTCTCTTACATGTGAGACGGGATAACACCCAGCTTCTGTCTGAGATATTCAAATGGTATCTTGGGTAGAGATTTAGTAAAAATTTCTGCAATTTGTTCTATGGTTGGAATGTAATGGACCTAAACGATCTGATTGGAGACATTCTCTCTCAGAAAATGATATTTTATGGGAATATCCTTGGTCTTGGAGTGAAATACAGGATTTGTAGACACACTAATGGCACTAGTGTTATCGCAATGAATTGGGATCGGTGCAGTGTATTTTACCTCCAAGTCTGCAAGTGTCTGAATCATCCATAATACCTGAGTGCAATAGGTAGTAGCAGCAATGTACTCTACCTCTATGGTTGATAAAGAAATGGAACCTTTCTTTTTACTAAGCCAGGCTACTAGGGAGTCACCCAAGAAGAATGCTCCTCCACTGGTGCTTTTTCTCTCATCAACACAATTTTCCCAATCTGCATCTGAATAAGCAGTCAGCTGAAGATTTTGATTTCTGGGATACCACAGACCATAAGTTATTGTTTCTTTCAAATAACTGAATATCCTTTTGACAACTTGCAAATGACTCTGTTTAGGTGCAGCCTAATATCTTCCTACCATTCCTACAACATGCATTATGTCTGGGCGAGATGTTGTGATGTACAACATGCTTCCTATCATTGATCGATATGAGCTTTGATCAACATCAAGTGAATCATCATCCTTGCTTAATTTAAATCCATTTACCATAAGTGTACCCACAGATTTAGAATCTTCCATTTGAAACATTTTCAACATTTCTCTTAGATATTTTTCTTGAGAAATGAACATCCCTTCGGGCCTCTGAGTAATTTGCAAACCAAGAAAAAATGACAGTTCTCCTATCATAGACATTTCAAATTCAGACTCCATTTTAGAAGCAAACCATTGTACCAATGAATCCTTATTACATCCAAAGATGATGCCATCTACATAGACTAGTACGATGAGCAAATTATTATCCTCTGTTTTAACATACAGATTGTTGTCAGTTGTTCCTCTCTTGAACCCTTTATCTTTGAGATACGTATCCAGTGGGGCTTGTTTTAAAACATATAAAGATTTCTTCATCTTGCATATTGTTAGTGCTCTGTAATTTTCCTAAGGCTACGAAGGCAATCATAGAGGTAACCTCGAACCTCTTCGAGTCTTGGATCTAGCCCTCCAAGACTCAGAGAGGGATCTCTCTTTTAGATTTATCTTGGTTTGTAAGGGATGGATTTTAGGCTAGCTATGAAAGTATAGGGTTTTGATTTTGAAATGGTTACTTTGGGACAACAAGGAGGGCCATTGGGAAAATGGGGTCTACGCTTAGAAATGTGGTTGATTTCTTAGATCTAGACAAAGCTTTTACACAGGGCAAGGTAGTGAACGTCTTGGATTGAATTGAGTTTTAATGATGTTGACTTGAGGAAGAAAAAGTGGAGGAAAAAGCCAGGCAAGGGAGCAGCTAAGAATTCCTAAGCTAGGCTCTTTAGATGAATAACATAAAGATTATCACAAGCTGAGAGGCAGAGTATCTGTTGATAAATTCTGCTACTATAACATTCCTTCTGATAATAAGAGCTGAAAACAAAATGAACGATAACAGGAAAACACTTTTAACAGAGGAAAACGCCACCAATACACCCACACAGGAATCCTATGAACAATTTGTCCATTACTGATCAGTCTTTGAATATACAGAAAAAGTTCTCTGCTAAAAAAAAACATAGCCCTCTGCTACAACAATGAAAAATAAATCTACAGGTCGGGACCTCTCACACAGGTCGACCATCTCCTATTCTGCCCAATCGAACCCTCTTCTAGTCTTTTACATCTCTATAAATAATAAACAAACACCCCCAGCCTATCAGTCCTCCAAGACTTGCGCTTTAACTCTGCACTCTAAGAATAGTAAACAGTTACATTCCTCTTGACATCTGTAGGCTGTCTCCTGTAACAAACAGGACAACACAACCCGCCCCCCTCCAGATTCGAGCCTTACCTCTGTTTTCTCAAAATAGATAACAGTTACCAACTAGACACATGTCAATTTTCTCCTCAAACAAATCAAACAACAAACTAAAGGGAAAATTACAATTTGTAACTATTGCCTCGACATTTGGCATATTGGAGGATGTTTAAAATTCGCTAGCAAATAGACTGTAACAGCATCAACCACCAATGAATGCAACAGTCTTTGAATGCTAGAGGTTGTTGGAAACTTGCTGCCAGCTAGAGGAAATTGAGTTTAACCTCTGCCATGTGTCCCCTGATTTTCTCGATCATTGCCTCAAATCCTGGATCTTGTCTATATTGGCTGGAGAAGGAGATGCTACTGAAGTGGAAGTATACGTTGGTCGACCCAATCTCTTTTGAAACCCATCGAGTCGTAGCTCGATACCATCAGTGATGGAAAACTTTGTATCTGTTGATGATGACACAGGCGCAACAAGTTTCATTGCTCTTGTATAACTAGCCTCAGCCATTGCCTCAAATTCAGTTGATGCTGAAACAGAGACTTGGACAGACCTTATTGGTACTGGAACTTTCGGAATTTCATATGCTTCAAATCTTAAATACTGACCTGCAACTTCATTTTGGTCTTGATGACTACAGAAAGCATTCACATTACCTATGTTCAGTTGTTCATTCTCTGGCATATAAGGCTTTTCTCCTTTCTCTAGAGATGACTGCACATAATCATCCAAAAATAATAGGCTCTTGTCTACCTCAAAGTCTTCACAGCTCGCATCTGATGGTATCACACATTCAACTATATCAGCACCTTTCCTGGCTTCTCATCATTATGTGCATATGGAGGATCAAAACTATGCATATGCTTCAAGCCTGCACTCAACTGTTTAAATATACGAAGAACTATGCCAAGAGTGAAGAACTCGTTCTTTTCCTTCATGCTTTGAGCATTGTCCAGCAAAGTGCCATTCAAATAACCAGGAAAATAGCAGATAATCTTTTTGGTTCTAAGGTTCTTCATGTGGTCCCTTCACTTCTTCAAAGCATAGGTTCCATCCTCTGATAAGTGAGCCGGGTCTTTAGGCCTCTTGCCAGGGTTGAGGCTGGGCTGCTCTTTAACCAAATAAATGTAATCAAACCCTCCCTCTCCGAGCTTGCCTTAATATTTTGAACCTTCTTCCATTTATCCATACGTACCCTCCACCATTGACAGCATCGTACAAAAGATTAAAGCCTGAAAATGTGCATACCTGCAAGAAACTTGTTAATGCACAAGTTAATGAAATACAGGAAACTTTCAAGAGAGGGCTCCCATTCGGTTGACCCAAAACAACCTTTGTTTGATTTAAACCCTCCTGAACCAGACGTGCAGTTTGATCTGGTATAGAAACTGATGTTGTTCCCTGACTATTCACACCAGGTGCCATAGTTGGCAATAAAGGAATGGGAGTTGATGGCATGGCCACGGTATTTTGAATAGATGGATGAAGTTCAGGGGATAGACGAATTTTCTCATCTCTCCTTGTAAGATTGACATTTGGTGCAATGTCATTTGCATTAGAAATAGGCACTGATATTTCTGGATCAAAAACTACACCTCACAAGACTGTATCAGTGTCTCCCACTCTAAACATCAGCAAGTAGCCAACATCAAATGAACCATCCGACCGTTGTGATACATGAACCTTCTCGCCTGGATATAAAAGGTGTTGTTTACGAGGGCGCCCTGAGATTGTGAAACAGTAATGGCCTGATCTATGCAAGGACCACAAATATCCCTTACTGTCTGCGCATGGGGACTTAACGATTCTAGAGCTTAACCGGATGTGGCCCGATGGTATCCCTTGACACCTCATAACTTTCTCTGCCTGCGTGCTTCCTCGCATTTGACACTTTTAAACTGGTTCAACACCTGGCGTAGGGTTTTAAACGCTTCGTATATATATATATATATATATATATATTTATTTTCTGTGGACAATATCCCACATTCATGTGGTGAACTGAACATTTAGCGTTTAAATAAACCAACAGTTACATGCTATGCCAATGAAGTGAGCCCGAGGCTTGGGCTTTGGGGGTTGGTGTTGGCACTGGCATTGGCTTGTGTGTTTGCTGTTGGTGCATGAAAAGGTCTAACTCTCGGTGTTGAGTGCGCTTGAATGGATGGCCCTAGGCCAATATAACTTTTACCAAATTTTTTGTCAAAATAGTTATGTTTTGATAAACCTAAATAAAATCTGCACAAAGGCCGAGGGGCAAATTTTTGCTCATTTCACCAAAAATAAATTATAGAAACCCAACCTTACATTTGGCCCACAAAAGTAAAAATTTTGTCATTCAAACCACTTCACAAATTTTCGCCAAAATGCACCAGAACTTGCTTTGAACTTCGCGCGTAGGTACTCATTGTATGCTTGGTCGGTGTCAGGCACTTTCCGCCACCTTCGCCATGCGTCGTGAGCGAACACATATGCCTGAAAATAAATAACTAATATTCAGAATACTGATACCCTATTATATAGGGTTCTAACATAGGCTCCACCTGGGGAAAATATCTCCGAAGGAGGTGTTTAGAATCACTGAACTCTGAATTTCGCCAACCAGCTGATCATTGGGCTGCCCCCAAACCGTAAACTGAAAATAAACTATGAAAGACAAAAAAGAAGGTGTTCATCTTGTTGATCTTATTGGCACACTCCTACCTACCTACTTCACTAACAGTTACCTCTTCAATCAGGTAATGGAAAAGTGCCAATGAAGCCAACCCAGCAGTTGATCCCATGATTGGGCTTCCTCATCATGTTTGATGAAAATCAAGACTGAAATATGTATTGGCCGCTGGTGATAGCTCGGGTTCTTGCAGAAAAAACATGTTTGAACAGTTACACTGAAAAAGAGATCCATATAATTTGCAACCGGGTCAAAAAATATATGATCTATTTGTTGATTCTTCGGGTATTCCTTCAACATTTTAACATGGATAAGTTTCCCACTTGTGTCCTCAATATCATACCATGACTGCAACTGTTCAATTTCAGACTTATGCTTGCAAACAAAATATTCAATATCAGAAAATCGAAAGATGATACAATATCTTTTGGTTTTGGAGACCTGAGTTTCTCATAGCATTGC
Source organism: Picea engelmannii (assembly GCA_009831015.1). Classification (NCBI taxonomy): domain Eukaryota; kingdom Viridiplantae; phylum Streptophyta; class Pinopsida; order Pinales; family Pinaceae; genus Picea; species Picea engelmannii. Next base: position 812,381 of record ML777056.1, on the reverse strand, counting down.
TTGGGATTTTGGAAACTGTAAGACTGAATCTGAATATTCAAGAGCTCAATATCCCTTTCGAGTTTTTCATCCAACAGCTCAAGAACACACATTTTAATTTCATGAGGAAAACTTTTCGATTTCCAACAACGAGACATGGTGGTTAACGAAACTTCTTCAATTGGAAAATCTTCTAACTCATCCCTGAAATATTTTACAGCTTCACAATACATAGGATTTACCCCATACCTTGTCATCTTGAAGCATCATCAAGGCTCTGAAATATGGATTCTTCAGCAGTGAAGTTGCTTGTGATCTTTAAAGCTTGGGATCTTGAACAATGGAGTCTCCAGGTGAATGGCACAGCCTTCTTGTGTTTGGCTTCTATTCACCATCAGAAGTCAAAACTGAACTTGAAGTGCAGCTCTGGAGAAGGTCCCCAGTGGAGTCGCCAAAAATGTTAGTGCTCTATAATTTGCCTAAGGCTGCGAAGGCAATCACAGAGGTAACCTCGAACTGCTTCGAGTCTTGGATCTAGCCCTCCAAGACTCAGAGAGAGATCTCTCTTTTAGATTTAGCTTGGTTTGTAAGGGATGGATTTTAGGCTAGCTATGAAAGTATAGGGTTTTGATTTTGAAATGGTTACTTTGGGACAGCAAGGAGGGCCATTGGGCAAATGCGGTCTGCGCTTAGAAATGTGGTTGATTTCTCAGATCTAGACAAAGATTTTACACAGGGAAAGGTAGTGAACGTCTTGGATCGAATTGAGTTTTAATGATGTTGACTTGAGGAAGAAAAAGTGGAGGAAAAAGCCAGGCAAGGGAGAAGCTAAGAATTCCTAAGCTGGGCTCTTTAGATGAATAACATAAAGATTATCACAAGCTGAGAGGCAGAGTATCTGTTGATAAATTCTGCTACTATAACATTCCTTCTGATAATAAGAGCTGAAAACAAAATGAAAGATAACAGGAAAACACTTTTAATAGAGGAAAACGCCACCAATACACCCACACATGAATCCTATGAACAATTTGTCCATTACTGATCAGTCTTTGAATATACAGAAAAAGTTCCCTGCTAAAAAAAAACACAACCCTCTGCTACAACAATGAAAAATAAAGCTACAGGTCGGGACCTCTCACACAGGTTGACCATCTCCTATTCTACCCAGTCGAACCCTCTTCTATTCTTTTACATCTCTATAAATAATAAACAAACACCCCTATCCTATCAGTCCTCCAAGACTTGCACTTTAACTCTGCACTCTAAGAATAGTAAACAGTTACAGTCCTCTTGACATTTGTAGGTTGTCTCCTGTAACAAACAGGACAACACAACACCCCCCCCCTCCAGATTCGAGCCTTACCTCTGTTTTCTCAAAATAGATAATAGTTACCAACTAGACACATGTCAATTTTCTCCTCAAACAAATCAAACAACAGACTAAAGGGAAAATTACAATTTGTAACTATTGCCTCGACATCTGGCATATTGGAGGATGTTTAAAATTCCCTGGCAAATAGACTGTAACAACATCAACCACCAATGAATGCAACCATCTTTGGATGTTGGAGGTTGTTGGAAACTTGCTGCCAGCTAGAGGAAATTGAGTTTAACCTCTGCCATGTGTCCCCTGATTTTCTCGATCATTGCCTCAAATCATGGATCTTGTCTATATTGGCTGGAGAAGGAGATGCTGCTGAAGTGGAAGTATACGTTGGTCGACCCCATCTCTTTTGTAACCCATCCAGTCGTAGCTCGATACCATCAGTGATGGAAAACTCTGTATCTGTTGATGATGACACAGGCGCAACAAGTTGCATTTGTCTTGTATAACTAGCCTCAGCCATTGCCTCAAATTCAGTTGATGCTGAAACAGAGACTTGGACAGACCTTATTGGTACTGGAACTTTCGGAATTTCATATGCTTCAAATCTTAAAGACTGACCTGCAACTTCATTCTGGTCTTGATGACTATGGAAAGCATTCACATTACCTATGTTCAGTTGTTCATTCTCTGGCATATAAGGCTTTGCTCCTTTCTCTAGAGATGACTGCACATAATCATCCAAAAATAATAGGCTCTTGTCTACCTCAAAGTCTTCACAGCTCGCATATGATGGTATCACACATTCAACTATATCAGCACCTTTCCTGGCTTCTCATCATTATGTGCATATGGAGGATCAAAACTATGGATATGCTTCAAGCCTGCACCCGACTATTTAAATATACGAAGAACTATGCTAGGAGTGAAGAACTCGTTCTTTGCCTTCATGCTTTGAGCATTCTCCAGCAAATTACCATTCAAATAAACAGGAAAACAACATATAATCTTTTTGGTTCTAAGGTTCTTCCTATGGTCCCTTCACTTCTTCAAAGCATAGGTTCCATCCTCTGATAAGTGAGCCGGGTCTTTAGGCCTCTTGCCAAGGTTGAGGCCGGGCTGCTCTTTAACCAAATAAACGTAAACAAACCCTCCCTCTCCGAGCTTTCCTTAATATTTTGAACCTTCTTTCATTTATCCATACGTACCCTCCACCATTAACAGCATCGTACAAAATATTAAAGCCTAAAAATGTGCATACCTGCAAGAAACTTGTTAATGCACAAGTTAATGAAATACAGGAAACTTTCAAGAGAGGGCTCCCATTTGGTTGACCCAAAACAACCTTTGTTTCATTTGAACCCTCCTGCACCGGACGTGCAGTTTGATTTGGTATAGAAACTGATGTTGTTCCCTGACTATTCACAATAGGCGCCATAGTTGGCAATAAGGGAATGGGAGTTGATGGCATGGCCATGGTATTTTGAATAGATGGATGAAGTTCAGGGGATAGACGAATGTTCTCATCTCTCCTTGTCAGATTGACATTTGGTGCAATGTCGTTTGCATTAGAAATAGGCACTGATATTTCTGGATCAAAAACTACACCTCACAGGACTGTATCAGTGTCTCCCACTCTAAACATCAGCAAGTAGCCAGCATCAAATGAACCATCCGACTATTGTGATACATGAACCTTCTCGCCTAGATATAAAAGGTGTTGTTTACGAGGGCGCCCCGAGATTGTGAAACAGCAACGGCCTGATCTGTGCAAGGACCACAAATATCCTTGACTGTCTGCGCATGGGGACTTAACAATTCCAGAGCTTAACCGGATGTGGCCCGATGGTATCCCTTGACACCTCATAACTTTCTCTGCCTGCGTGCTTCCTCGTGTTTGACACTTTTAAACTGGTTCAACACCTGGCATA
>ML777056.1:750161-809058 GCA_009831015.1 Picea engelmannii | reverse complement strand
TATATATATATATTATTCTCTATGGACAATATCCCACATTCGCGTGGTGAACTGAACGTTTAGCGTTTAAATAAACTAACAGTTACATGCTATGTCAATGAAGTGAGCTCGAGGCTTGGGCTTTGGGGTTTGGTGTTGGCGTTGGCATTGGCTTGTGTGTTTGTTGTTGGTGCATGAAAAGGTCTAACTCTTTGTGTTGAGTGCACTTGAATGGATGGCCCTAGGCCAATATAAGTTTTACCAAATTTTTTGTCAAAATAGTTATGTTTTGATAAACCTAACTAAACTCTGCACAAAGGCCGAGGGGCAAATTTTTGCTCATTTCACCAAAAATAAATTATAGAAACCCAACCTTACATTTGGCCCACAAAAGTAAAAGTTTTGTCATTCAAACCACTTCACAAATTTTCGCCAAAATGCACCAGAACTTTCTTTGAACTTTCCGCGCAGGTACTCATTGTATGCTTGGTCGGTGTCGGGTGCTTTCCGCCGCCTTCGCCATGCGTCGTGAGCAAACACATATGCCTGGAAATAAATAACTAATATTCAGAATACTGATCCCCTATTATATAGGGTTCTAACACATACTATGTCAGGGTTATCAGACAGTTTGAAACCCTCTGGTTGTTCCATATAGACTTCTTCACTTAAATCTCCATTTAGAAAGGCTAACTTGACATCCATTTGGTATACTTTAGACCTTTTATGATAATCATAGGCAAGAAACATTCAGATAGCTTCTAATCTTCCTACGGGTGCAAATGTTTCACCAAAATCCAGTCCTTCTATCTGAGCATAGCCTTTACAGACTAACCTTGCTTTGTTCCTGATAACTTGTCCTTGCTCATTCAACTTATTCTTAAAGATCCATTTGTAGCCAATGATGTTTTTACCTTCAGGTCTTTGAACCATCTCCCACCTATTGTTTTCTTCAATCTGATCAAGTTCATCATTCATTGCTTTAACCCAGTGATCATCTTTGTTGGCTTCATTGAAATTCTTGGGTTCCAACATGGATATGAAAGCTATATGAGATTGTTCGGTGGTTTTGATTATCTTTCTCCTGGTTTGTACACCTTTGTCTTTTTCTCCAATTATCTGACTTGCAGGATGATTCTTTTGAATGATTCTGGAGGAGGAATTTGAAGTTGACTACTGATTTGAGTCTGTCTGAGTGTCTGAGTCTTCATCTGGTTCAGAGTCTTCGTTTTCTAATTCTTGGACCTATTTATCGTCGGCTTCAGCTGTGTCTTCTGTAGAAGACTCATTTCTGTAAATCTCTCTTTCTTGGATTCCTTCATCAACTTTTACATCAATACAATCAACCATTTTATGCAGCCTCTTATTATAGCATTTGTATCCTTTATTGTTTGTAGCATACTCTAAGAAGATACCTTCATCAGCTCTGTCATCATATTTTCCAAGGTTTTCATCATTATTCTTTATATAGCATTTACTCCTAAAGACTTTGAAGTGTTTAAGTGAAGCAGGTCTTCCAAACCACAGTTCATAAGGTGTATTTTCACTTTGTGGTCTGAGGTGGGATTTGTTAAGAACATGGACTATTGTGTGTATTGCTTCTACCCAGTAGGTTTGACCAATGTTCTTCTCATTCATCATTGACCTGGCCATTTCCTACACTGTTCTGTTTTGCCTCTCAACTACTCCATTTTGTTGTGGAGTTCTTAGGATTGTGTATTCTCTCTTGATCCCATGCTTATTGCAGAATTCCTTGAAGTCTCTTGACATAAACTCTCCTCCCCGATCTGATCTTACTGCCTTTAACCTCTTCCCTATTTGAGTCTCAGTTAAAGCCTTAAATATTTTAAACTTCTCAAATGTTCCAGCCTTTTCTTTGAGAAAGGCAACCCAAGTAAGTCTGGAGTAATCATCGATAGTCAACATGAAGTAGTTTTCTTTCCTTGTGCCTTCCTATCTTGATGGTCCACATAAATCCATATGAACTATTTGGAGTGGTTTTTCAGTTGAAGTAAAACTCTTGGACTTAAATTGTGTCATGTTTTGCTTCCCTACTTGGTAGGGTTTACACATTGAATCTTGGGGTTTTGATATCCTTGGAAGATCTTTTACTGCCTCGATTTTTTTGAGTTTGATTAAGTGGTCAAAGTTTATATGTCCAAGTCTCCTATGCCATAACCAGCTTTCATCATGTCTTCTTATATGACATTCTTCTCTATTTTCTTTCAGCACATATACATTATTTTTTGTCCTTATGCCTTTGGCCACCACTTGTACTGAGGTTATAGATTTTATCTTGCAGTCCTTAGATCTGAACACCACTTCACATCCTCTGTCACACATTTGACTTACACTGATAAGATTATGTTTCAGCCCATCTACAAGGAGAACATCTTGGGCTTTTCCTTTTCCATTACTTAAGCTCACCATCCCTTTGCCCTTTATTTTCCCTGGCGCATCATTTCCAAAGGTTACGTTTCCTAATTTTCTTTCAGTTAGAGATAGAAACTTTCCATTGTCTCCCATCATGTGTTTGGAGCATCCACTATCTATATACCAAGGATTCGTTCTTCTTTGAGCGGACAACACTAATCCACACTTGTCACTTTCCTTCTTCTTCCAAAACTTAACATTTTCGGTAGGGGATTTGGAATCTGGTTCACATTCCCTTACATGACAATCTATAGATTTGTGTCCATAGTTATGACAAATGTAGCATTCAATCTCATTGTTCAATAGGTCAAACTTATTGGTACAACGTTGTCTACTCATTGACTGTTGATTATTTCTTGACCTCTTTAGTTGCATATCCCTGGACTTAATTTGGCAATTGGAAATCAGTGAAGGTTTGTTACTTGAATGCATCATTATTTGTTGTGGTAAGTATTTATTCCTTTGAAATCTTAATTGCTCATATCTAAGTCTTGAGGAACAATTTACAGCTTTGTGACCAAAGTTAGCAAAGTAGTAACAATAGCCATAGAAAAATTCTTTGTACCTGGATAATGGTTGTCTTTTTTGAGAAAATCGATTTCTTCCAAGCTGATGATGTCTTTCAGTAGTGAGTGCATTACTTCTTTGTTCTACAGATTCATATCTGGCATCTTTTACCTTACTCGACCTGGGCGACTGATTGTCTTCCTTTGTTTCTGCAGGTTTGTTATTGTCATTGGTTGTACTTTTGACAAACTTGATGGGTTCTTCATTTCCTGGCTTACCACTGCTTGATCCCTCTTCATAACCCAAGCCAGTTTTCAGCTTTGGATTCCTTTTCTGATTCAAAATAGTGGCCAATCCTTCCGAGGCTTTGATACTTGATAGATTCTGATTATACAAGGATTGAAACTTCTCCATTTCTTTCCTCGTTTTCACTACTTCTTGTTCTAATTCTTCACATCTTGCATTTTTTTCTGATAGTTGTTGTTTTAGAATCTCTTCGATTTTATTTGCCTCTTCCAATTCTACTTTTAGTAAGACAAGGTCTTCATCAGGTTCTTTACTGTCTTTCTCGAAATGTATTAACAATTGTCTTTGCTTTCTGTTCTTGATTCTTAGTTTGTCAATCTCTTCCAGTGCACTAATCAGTTCTCCTTCCATGTCAACCGCAACTTCTTCTTCATCACTCCCTGTGCTTTTATTATCATAGTCCTATTTGGCCATAAGTATGAAGTCATTTAGTTTATCTTCAATAGAGGAGTCATTTTCTTCATCATCATTGTTTATGCATAGACTTTTCTTCTTAAAGTTTTTATCTTTAAAGAAATTTATGTGTTTGTACTTCTCCTCATCATCACATGTCTGATCCTTTCCTTTGTGGGGACATTTATTTGCAAAATGACCTATCCTACCACAGTTGAAACATTTGAAAGGTAGTTTAGCTTTGTATTTTCCTGATACCTTCTTTAGTCTCTTCACAAATTTTTCTTCAATTTCATCGGGCTCGGAATCCTCATTCTTGTCTACTTTAAATGATGCTTCTCTGGAGGTGGGTTTATCTTTAACTATTCTCATTTCATATGCAGTCAATGTTCCTAGCAGTTGATCAAACTCTAAGGTTTTTAGATCATTAAGTTCTTCTATAGCAGAGACCTTCGGGTTGAACCTATCTGGTAGAGATCTCAAGATTTTATAAACTAAAGAAGGTTCATCAATTGTTTCACAAAGTGCCTTCATTGCATTTACCATTTCTTCTACTCTCAGAAAGTATTTTCCAACAGTTTCATCTTCCTTCATCTTCAGCTGTTCAAACTGTATTCTGTAGGTTTGAATCTTTGCATCCTTTACCTTCTCATTACCCTCATAACTGCTAATGAGTTTGTCCCACATTTCTTTGGCTGTTCCTAGGTGCATAACTTTTATGAATTCTTCTTCTGCAAGCCCACTCAAGATAGCATTTATAGCCTTAGCATTGAAGCTAAATTCTAGTTTGTCATTCTTGATAGCTAGCACAACTGGCTTTACATAACCAGTATCTACCACATCCCAAACATATGCACCTAACGACATTATGTAGGTTCTCATTCTAACATTCCAGAAGGCAAAGTTTTTTCCATTGAACAAAGGGGCCTTATTGATTGAATTTCCTTCATGGATTGACATGTTTAATATCTAGGATCTACCCTTAGATAAAAGGGGCTGCCTCTGATACCAATTGTTGGATAACTGAGAGGGGGGGGTGAATCAATTGTCATCAATCTTAAACAATTATGATTCTTTTAAAATATTTATAAGGCACTCAATGATGATCACAATAATGCAGGGAAATAAACAATGGCACATTTAGCATCAATCACATATATGAGGAACAAAGAGACAGATATTTCCCAAGAAAACCCATACAAGGTAAAAACCTCATCTTATTTATATGATAAGTATTATTTACATTCTTTACATTATCATACATATGAACACCAACTCATTGTGAGGCTACAACCTCTATTTTTCAAGTTGTGGCTTGCTGAGAGCACCAAATCTCTATTTTTCTCTAGCACCCACTAGAAGGTAGCGCCAACTCCCTGGTTTCTCTAGCACCATCTAGAAGGAAGCACCAACTCCCTAGTTTCTCTAGCACTGACTAGAAGAAAGCTACAACTCCCTGTGTTCAAGAACCCACTTGAACCTCTGAGGAAAACAGTCCTCCCTAGCACCTCCCTACCACCCTGTATTATGAATATGAAATACTGAAACCTATTACCATGATATAGTGTTCAATAACAACTTACCAGTCTCATCACTGTTCTATTGCATTTCATTGCTCTGTCTGCCTCACTGCCTTCCTGCACACCTAACTTGCACTGTTTGTTCTTCTACCTTTTATTCTCTGTGCACCATGTCCATTCACTGCATAGTTCCTCTTCTGTTCAATTCAGTTGCTACACTTCCCTCCTCCTTCATGCATGAATCACCTTCAACAACAACAACCACAACAACTCCAACAACAACCACATCTCTTCTCTGTACCATGTATATATAGCTTCTGTGCATCTTGTGCATGCAATATTCGCCATTCCTCTGCATGCTCATACCGTGCCAATCTCCTTCACATATCAAGTTCTTTGAGTGATCATCATCGCGAATCTTCAGCTTCTCTGACAGTTCAACCCATGTGTCTATCATCACTAGGTGTTATGTCGAGATTCCTTTTTCTCTCTGGTAGTTGAGACTCTTCGTCTTCTCTGTTACAATCAAGCTCATCCTTTCTATTTCAGTTATGAGCTCCAACCCTCATTCAGCTGTCAATTTCCTCCACGAATCATCTTCATTCCACTGGCATCTTCCATGTAACTCTTCATCTCCTCTGGAAATCACACATAAGTCTCTTCACATTCTCTGGTAGAAACCATCAATGGTTTCTAGCAGTTACACTATGAGGATCAACATTAGCCCTCCGATCGTGCTCATGTTCACCTCCATCATTGGATTAACTCTGATGAGTTCTTGTGTTATTTACGTGTTTCACACTTTCGCAATTCATAGATTCTGTGATGAGACATCTTGAGTCTCCATGTCACGAGTTCCGAAACTCCGAAACGAAGATTTTCTGTGCTAGCTCATTCCTTTATATGACCATGGATATGACCAAGTGCATGTTCATAATGTGCTTTTCACGATTTTTCATTTCTCCTTTTCATTAATTCCGTTGTGAAGTTTCTCGACTTTCCAAGTCGTGATCCCCAAAACGTCGAAAGGAAGCTTGTCTGCATGTACTCTTCTATTTATCTCTTCGATGGTGTGACCACCGGCTGAGACCATGTGCTTATGCATAAAGCGCTTTCGCGATTTCACATTTTGTGAATATGGAGATGAGGCATCTCGACTCTCCAAGTCACGATCCCCAAAACCCCGAAATGGAGCTTATCTGAACTGACTCCTTCCCTTCTCGTGACCACCGATGGTGACCATAGGCTATGCCAAAAAGGTGCTTCATATTTCATGAGTTTATAAACTTCATCGAGTCTGATCGATGGTTGAAATATCCATAGATCCGACGGTCCATATCTTAACGCGATCTCGCATCTCGTTGTTCCTTATATGGAGGTTCTCGTCACTCCAAGTCGCAATAGGAAAAACTCTGAGATGGAGCTCAGATCGATGGTCCACATTCTTGGTGAATTGATGGTCCATATATTATCATGAATTTGCATCTCGTGGTTCCTTAGATGGAGGTTCTTTTCACTCCAAGTCGCGATAGGTCAAGCTCTGAGATGGAGCTTAGATCAATGGTACAGAACCCTTGGTGATCTGACTGTCCATATCTTATTGTGAGTTCGCATCTCGTGATTCCTGTGATGGAGGTTCTCGTCACTCCAAGTCGCGATACGAGAAACTCCTAGATGGAGCTTTGACATGCTCTGATCTTCTACCACGCGTCCCTCTTGGATCAATGATCAAGATTTTATCGGGACTTAGAAACTCCATGAGCCTTCGATGTGCTTGATCAATGGTCCATATTTGGCCTCTATCTAACAATTGAGATTATTTCTCAATTTTGCATATCGTGAATTCAAGAAGTTAGGGAACCCCGTTCCTTTGACTTTCCATTCAACGACATGATGATCTTCTGCCACGAATCCTCTTGAACAATGGTCCACAACTATCCCCAATGGACGACCAGGATTCCTTCATAGTTTTGGGGAGTTGGATGACTCTTGGACTTATCCTCCTTATAGCTTCACCATATCTAATGGCTATTGAGCCTTCGTAGATACCCCAGATCCTACAGCCCAGATATTCTTGCAATTTCACCACTTCGTGGTTTCGCTGCTTCATGATTTCATCCACCTTCGCAATTTTTCCGCTTCATGATTTTGTCCACCTTGCGATTTCGTCACATCACGATTTCGCCACTTCGTTGGTGAAGTGTTTCGACACTTCAACTCCTGGTATCCGAAATTCTAAAATGGAGTTTACTCTTCCAGTATCACTACGTTGTTGATCATGCTGATCTTTGCCATCGTTGTTCTTGCCATCAATGACAAGCTTACTCCCAACTATAAACCTTCCAACAAGATGGGCATGGGACTAATCAATAAGTTTGAATTAAACATTGCCCATTACACAATGAATTTATCACTTATACAGTGAGTTGTTAGACAACAACATTTATATATTACATCATCCTTAAAGGAACATGGGGCTACACCACTGTATAGACCCAAAACCAAACCAAAATTTACAAGGGTTCAAGGTTTTTGCAACCACAAGCGAACTAAGAGTAACCCAGAGGTTTACTGTCTGGAAGACTGAGAGTTTGTAAAAGAATCACAGAACTTGAGGAGGTGTTGGGTTGTGTAAAGCACCATGAAAAAACATATTAACATTATAACAGAATGAGATATGGAACACACTGTCAAAATAATAGAATGGGACTTGGAAACTTACCTAGCAATCCCTTCAATGCGATATCGACATAACAGAGAGTGGGGTATGGAAATGCATTATACAGAGCTCGACTCGACATGGTAAAGTGTTTACTTACATATTGAAATCTAGAATACAGAGCTCGACTCAACATGGTAAAGTGTTTACTTACATATTGAAATCCAGAATACAGAGCTCGACCCATCATAGTAAACATTACTTATATATATATATATATATATATATATATATATATATAAGTTCATTATACAGATTTCGACCAACATAGTAAACATATTGCACACCATGGAAATGCATTATATAGAGTTCGACCCAACATAGTAAACATATTACACACCATGGAAACGTAGTATACAAAGCTCGACCCAAAAAAGTAAATGCATGGCACACCCATGGAGATACATTATACAGATCTCGGCCAATAAAAAAATATAATGTAAAGAAATGCGTATTATAAATCAATATTCGGGACCAAGAACTCCTGTAGCACTGAGAGTATGCATACAAAAGTCTTTGGTTAAATCTTATTAACAGAATAATGTATTCTCCCAGAAAAAAATCAAAAACTCTATTGAACCAATGAATGTGGAATATGATATATAGAGGGAAGAAGCTTACTGTATATAAGTTGAGGGTAAATTTGAAAGATAGTGACCTCCATGTCGCAAAGGAAAGTGGATAAATTCCTTGACATCAATCCTAGCTAGAGAGCCAAGAATATTATCAAAGGCAGTGGCCATCCCACGACCACTGTTACACTACCACATTTGCTTAACCCTACTATTGTGGAGAAAAAGATAGAGAAAACCAAAAATTTATTGAAACGAATACGATGCTAATGGCACCGCATGCCTTCCAATAGTTGAGAAGGATGGAGTGTATGCCAACCTGTCCATGCCATGTGAAGTCAATCAAGGTGGAAAGCCCATAGTGGCTCTTCCCTACAAAAACGCCAGGCCTGGAATCTAAGGTGACCTACCACCATTAATGGTTACGACCAACTTAATTCCCAAGGATAGGACTAGATTTTCTGATGACCTATTTGTTAATGCTTATCGAATTGCATACATGCCAGAAGTTAAGGTTGATGTGGACCAAGTGGACCAATAAGGAAGGACACAAACTTGCTGAGAGGGTGCACAATAAGTTTGAGTCGTCTGCATCAAGAAAGTAGAAAATAGAATGATACTATGTTATTTTTTGTTAGCGTCAGTCACTCCTTTTGTAATAAAGAATCCACCAGGCTAAGTAACAATGGCGATGTTGACCTTTTTTTTATTTAATAATTAGTATGGTAGGTAAAAATGGTGTGGGATATTTCCCTTGCAAATATGATCATGTAAGGAATATCAGAAGAATAAAAGCGACATGTTACCATGTGTAGTTTTAGCATTGTGGGTTTAAGAAGAAACTGGAAAATCTAATACATTGATGAAGTTTTGGGAATCCTGCATTATGCAATTTCTTGTGTAATCTTGCATTTTTGTTTTTGCTGAGAGGAGTGATATAACCATCTTACATTCTTAGTTTTTGTTGTTAGGTGAGGTTTGAGAGAGTGAATGCACACCAGGAGAAACATGTGTGCATCCCTTACTATGCTCAATGATTAAGCAAGACGTCACTTTAGTTTTTGAATGGTGGAAAATGTGGATAAGAGGTAATACAACTATGTCCAGCAAGAGCGTTACCTTCTTCCTATATTGCAACATTCTCCCAATTAGTTTTTAATCTATTGAGTGCCTCCTTTTTATTTTAGATCTCTCAGAGTGTGCATTCAGAGATATAATGCACCTCCATTGTGAAAAGACACCCATGCACACTCAGATCAAATATAACACACATCCATTGTGAAAGGATGCCCATGCACAATCAGATCAATTGGTATCAGAGTGTGTTCTGTCCTTGGGACCAGAACTTCATCCACCAAGTTCAAATTGTTTTGGGGGGATATTCCTTTTAGTAGCACGTTTCTAGCTCAGAACGTGCATTTCACCCTTCACAGGGATTTTGTCACACCCTCATTAGGGTCTACTCCATACTACCACCAATGTTTCCTCGACACGAAGCCTCAAGTGAGGACTCCAATGCAGACACATCAAGCCCAGTGGTCGATCTGGCATTGGCTCCTTAGGAATTGATTCGTCTTCAACAAAGAAGACCTCCAACAAGCATGAAACTGGACACCTAATTTCAATTACCTAAGTTCGTTGGTAAAATGGATGGGGAGACCATGGATTCCTGGATGTGAAGTCTCTCCATGTATTTAAAAACCTCGCCTAAGATGGAGGAGGCTACCAAATTACAAATAGCTAGTCTCCAAATCAAGGGAATCGTCCAAACCTGGTGGGGCACACACTTGAACAACGCATAATTGATCGTCGAGCTTGGAACTCTGTCCCCGATAACTGGCCGCATTACTTCTTGAGAGACATTCTGTCAAGCCTTGAGAGAACCCTTCTACCCTCCAGGATACCTTCAAAATCTGCTCGCAAAGTGGTTACAACTTCAAAAAATTTCCAATCAGTTGGTGCAAGGATACATCGACGTCTTCTGCAATCTACGCATCCAACTCCAGATCAAAGAACCAAATGAGGTATTAATAATTAACTTCAATTCTTGTTTATTGTTACCTCTCCGGAGGGAGGTAGATCTTTTTGATAGAGATTCTCTGGACAAGTCTTTCTTATGGGCCTTGGTTGTAGAAAGAAAGGTGGGTCCTCACATTCGATATCCTCCGAATAAAACCCAGGCTAATAACCCATCCCCTTCTCATCCTATCCCTTATCCTTCTTCATCGTTGGCGACCAAAAAGGAAATTTGGTGTAATTTTCACAAGACCAACTCCCATAACTTAGCCGAATATCAAGCCATTAAAAATAACCACCCCCATCAGACCTTGTTTGCAGAGACCACACCCACTGAGTTTCCCGAGCAACCAGAAATCATCTCTCTCACTAACCCCACTAAAGTTGACCCATCCCTCATTCTCATGACTACACTAGAACCAAATCGCCATAACATTCCCTTATTCACTCACAACTACCAAATTAAAAATGATCTCTCCACTCTCATTATGGACAATGGCAGTCAAAAGAATCTGATATCACCAAAATTAGTCCAACATTTGCAAATCCCCACCACCCCACACCCCAATCCATAACAACTTGGTTGGGTCCAGAAGGGCGGTCCTTGCATTACTATTTCTCAGTTTTGCATCGTCACCTTCACCATTGGTCCTTTTCGTTACACTGTGATCTGTGACGTGTCACCATTAGATTATGGTGATCTCCTTCTTGGTCTCCCTTACCAACAAGACCGACAAGCGGTATATCATTCCAAGACTCATCAATACCACCTTCAACAGGTTGGGATCACCTATGTACTTACTTCAGCGTATATCACTTCACAATCATCATGAACCAACAATGTCTCTCTATGTTTGACCCACTATGTGCAGCCCACAAACTTCATTAATCCGACACCTCCCACCACACTTCCTCTTCTCTCGGAATTTACCAATGTCTCTGAGTTTTCCTCAAGGAACCCAACCCCTGTAGCCCTTGCTCCATCCGTAGATCTCATTCATGATGCATCTTTACCCGATACTCTAGCATCTCGACCGGTTACCCAAAACACTATCGAATTCCCTCTAGTTACCGCTTACCATTCTCTCATCCAAGCCACACTTAAAGATCACTTTCCCTTACCCTATATTTCCCCTCAATTCTGTCTGCCAGTCATGCATAAATAGGGAGGTCACTCAATGAATTACCAATCTAAGACCTTGTTGACAACCAAATTTTATTCTTGCCACTATGCCAAATAATTCCATCTTTGGATGTCAGATTTCTAGAAGTGGCACCCTTACAATAGATTCATGCCCTCTTCCACATACTTCTTACCTTTCAAGGTTTGTCTTGGATTTCAGTAAAGAACTCCCACAAAGATACCTCTCATTTTGACTACCTTGGGATTAGCACATCAACACCGACGACAACAAGTTGGTCTTAGTGTTATTCATAATTTATCATAGGAACACATTCCATTTACAACATCCTTTCTAGTAAAACTAGATCATGCAAAGCACGATCATGTTTCATATCTGGTTGGAAAACAATGCCAAACTCCAGAGACAGGAAAAGTGTATGACATTCGAGACAATGCAATGAAAATTCCCTCGGTGGGTGGCGTAAGCAGGGATGATTCTGGATCTAAACATGGAGGAATTGGACCAATAAGGAAGGAAGTCAACCTTGTTTAGAGGGTGCACAACAAGTTCGATTCATCTGCAGCAAGCAAGAAGAAAATAGAATGATACTATGTTAGTTTTGTCAGTGTCAATCAGTCCTTTTGTAATAAAGCATCCGCCAGGCTAAGTAAGAATGGTGATTTCTACTTTTTTTATTTAATAATTAGTATGGTAAGTAAAAAAGGTGCGGGATATTTCCCTTACGAATCTTATCATGTAGGGAATATCAGAAGAATAAAAGTGGCATGTTACCATTTGTAGTTTTGGCATTGTGGGTTTAAGAAGACATTGGAAAAGATAATACATTGATGAAGTTTTGGGAATTCTACGTTATGAAGTTTCTTGTGTAAACTTGCATTTTCATTTTTTCTGAGAGGAGTGATAGAACCATCTTGCATTCTCATTTTTTGTTGTTAGGTGAGGGTTGAGAGAGTGAATGTGCACCAAGAGGAACTAGTTTGCATCCCTTACTACACCCAGTGAATAAGCAAGACATCATTTTCATTTTTTAATAGTGGACAACATAGAGAAGAGGTAATATGGCTATGTCTAGCAAGAGTGTTACCTTCTTCCTATTTTACAACATTCTCCCAATTCGTTTTTAATATTTTGAGAGACTCCTTTTTATTTTAGATCCCTCAGAGTGTGCATTCAAAGAGATAATGCACCTCCATTGTGAAAATATGCCCATCCACACTTATATCAAAGATAACATACCTACATTGTGAAAGGATGCCCATGCACAGTCAGATCACTAGGGGTATAGGTAAACATGGTTCCAACATTATCCCTTTAATCCTAGGTTTAATTCAACATGTCGAAACACTTTGGAACCTCACCAAACTCCTAATGCGGAAGTTAAGACATAGTGGTTAGGACCTAGGCCCATTCTCATTGTACGCTAGTGTTCAAGGGTGAACTACATAAAGCATAGTTAGAGTACGGTGTATATTTTTTGTATTTTATAAGTACCATGTGTTATGTTTAATAATATAACTAGGACTTATATGAGTGAGTTGCACTGGTTAGGCATAGGCTATGGACCTTGTCAGGCCTAACTGTTATTATATTAAAAATTACATTGATAATGTTAGTAGCAACACATAGTGGAAAAACGTCTACGGATATTAAGATCCCTTGAATACCATTTAGAAGGAGTTATGACCTTTCGAGATATATATCTATACATTAATTGGATTAGGATTTAATTATTCATTGTGTCATGAAATTTGTCGTGACAGTTTAGACGATAGTGTTCCCCTTTAAAAAATATTTTTTTTGTGAAATTTGGGGTACATTACAGTAGTATTGGTAGTTTGAGTGTGAAAAATAAAGGAGGGTTTATGGTTCTGGGATTAAAAAATTTGTTGGGATTCCTTGGCTCGTTGAGTAGATTCCAACCAAGTTTGAGGGTGATCCATTAAGACTTCGATGACAATTTCATCATTGAGGCCACTGAGAAATCATTCTCTGAAGAAAGCATCTAACATACCCTCTGTTTGGAAATCCAAGTGTTCAGAGCCAGATATAAAGTCTTCCATTGTGCCATATTGTTTCAACATGGTCAAATGGCCTAGATAGTGGGTGTTAGTTTCAAAGAATTCATAAATCTCTGCAACAAACTATGTCCAAGAAACATACCCTTGGCATGTATTTCTATGCCATTGCCACCATTTCCAACATTCATGATCCAGGTAGAGGACACCAATTTTTTTTTTTTCTATCTCATCACTAATTCCATGCAAGGAGAAATAATGTTCCATTTGAGTGACCCAACCTGTGGGATCTGATCCATCAAATTTTTTCACTTCAACTTTGGGAAGATGGGGTTCATGATGAAAGGAGATATTATGGGAAGAATCATCACCTTCATAATTTGAATGTTGTTTAGAGGAGGGAGAGCAATGGGACTATTTTAACCATTGGTTCAGAGAAGTGGTGAGGGAGGCCAATTCACCCTTAACTATTGTAAATTTAATTGTAGTGTTGGCCTCAAAGGTTTCCAATTTAGAATTGGTGGAAGAAATTTCTGAAGTCACTCTATGGATGTTTTCCCTCTGTTGTTTAGATCCTTCTTCCATTTGAAGGATTTCTTTGTTGCGATTGGTGGCCATTTGAGAATGAGGGGTGTCAAGGAGGGAAAGACGGTCCACAAAAAAAATATGGAGGAAGGATATATATGACAATGATCATGGTGAAAATAGAAATGAAATGGGATAGGTTTCAAATAAGGGTGTCGGGAAGGGTGGGTGGGACCACCCAAATAAGAGTACTCAAGGGACCACTATACTCCTTTCTTATTTTTTTAATATTTTATTTTTTTACTTCTTCAAAGTTATACTCTAACAAGTATAATATTGCAGTGTCGAAATGCCCAAATTCTTAATAGAAAAGAATGTGTAGTAATTTTGGAACTAGAATGCAAGAGGAAAGGTTGTGTGACCAAAATATCCTTTAAAGGCCTTTTCTGGTACGTTCCCCCCAGGTTAGTGTTTGCACGGTGGATATGGAAAAGGGTTTTCCATGTCATATAACTCTCTGATATACGTGCAGGGTCAAACAATAATACTCAACCCAATATCTTAGGGAACCAACTAAGGAGGCTTTACCATACTCTTATCCATAGTACCTTATTACCCAGGTACCAAAGAGTATATCCATGAGTGTTGTTGTTGGTGGCACTATAGAAATCACATGGAAGATCAATTGATCTAGTGATGGTTTCAGGAGACCTACGAGACTCTCAGTATACTTATCGGTACGTGGGAGTGATGGTGGTGTACATATTTTGTCTGATATAGTAGTACTCGAGGGGTAACAACAAGGGATATAGAGGTTTCCAACAAGGGATAAACTTTGGTTTCTAGGAAACCCTGTTAATTCATCTGTATCTCCTACACGTAGTTTTCCCCACCACAATTTTACCCATTGAACAACAAATATTGGTTCTTTAAATATGTCAAAAGTACATGTCTCTACCCTAGAAAATATTTACCCACAATTCCTACCAACGAAAGTGCTATGATACCACTTGTAAGTTACCATATGTAATATAGTATGCAGAAATAGGAATGTTCAACAGATATCAATGGAACAATAAAATATTGAGAAGAGAAATACCAGAAATAATACCTTTATTCAAAGAAATCAATGTTCACTTGCCTCTTCGAGGACAAAACCTCCATCAAAGAAAATATCTATTACAATAATTATCAATAAAAATCTTTCCCATGCCTCCTACTCTTATTTATACTAATTTTGTCTTCTAATGAACATTCTAGACGAAGATCTTTCTAGAAGCAAATGCTTCCATTAGGTCTTCTTACATTTACTTGTTCATATTTATTAAATAGACCTTATTGACTAATGTCATCCTTTATTACATGGAAAACATATTATTCTATCTACGTGAGGGATTAGGGAGGTTAGGTGCCTAAAACATGAGAAACAAGAGCCCCTTTGGGGTTGAGTGGTGGAGTCAATTCATGTTCAACTTTGCATTTAGCTCAATTCCCACAAACTTGTTGAGGAGAATTGTGGGGTCATTCACAGTACTAAATTTTTGGGCAATGAGTGACATTTTCAAAGCATGGAAGGAACCAGTGGTTCAATGAAGGATCCATCAACATTTAGTGCACCATAGTCCATTGACAATGTAGTGTAGTGGAGATCTGGTGGATATAAAATGAAGCATCTTTTTCTTTAAATAATGTGAGGACGAGGTGCAATCCTAGGGTTGAAATCAAATCCAAATCCAAGATTTCAATCCAAATATATTAATGAAGGATTGTTGTTGATGGAATTAGTGAGAATACCCTAAAGTCGGAGGAGGCGGGGCTGAGATTCCATTTGGTGGAAACATGTGTGGGAAACTTCGATTTCCAGAGGGCCTATGGAAGTGCATGGTCTTTGAATTCTCCCACGTATTTCTCAAGGTCATCCGAAGGGTTATTGTTGGGATTGACAATGTGGAGATCATCACCAACTGTAAACTGAAAAAGGAAAGAGTTTTTCATTGGGTAAGCCAATGGAGCCATCGAATTTTCTCCGTGGGTCTGATTTCCAGGAGGAGCACTGCTTGTGAGAGACAGGAGAAGAAGGATTTGAATGGTGGCATTGTGATATCATTGGAAGAAGAAGAGATGTTCTTTCCTAGAGATTCATACTGCCCAATAACTAGGTGAGTCTTTATGACATGCTTTGTGATATCATTGATGATGATCCAAAAGAAGAAAAGGATATTAGGTGGCAGAAAGAGGGGTTTTGAGGTGTTTGGGAGCCTAGCTGTGGAAGGAGTGATTAAAGAGGAAGGTTTGATTAAAGTGGAAGGTTTGATTTGTACTAATTCTAGCTAGAAAAGGGGAGCCAGAGATATAGATATCATAGTAATAATTATAATATATATGGCTTTGTTGGTTGCAACTATTCCTTGGCAGAGAAAAGAGGTTTTCCTTGACTTAATGAAGGTAAGGGTTTAATATTCAATTTGTCATAGGGAGTTTGAAAATGCACGTTTTTTATATTTTCATTGATTAAAAGGGTCATTGTCTATTGATTATAGAAGATAATTTGAAGTTGTTTGCAATGGTTATATGGATTTATAAAATAGAAAGGGATAATTGTAAAAGAGAGGTAACATTCCAAGTTTAGTCAAATTGATGTTGAGAGTTTATTAAAGAAAAAAAAAATAAAAAAATCTAAAGCCAATTTGTAAGTGGTGAGAGAGTCACAAAAGTCCATGTGTGAATTAAAGTGAAATTTAGAGTCAAGTCAAGCATTTCTTTATTTAAAGAGTCAAGATAAAATTATGGTGATAGTCTCTACCAAAGTAATGTTGCTTGCTAAGATAGTCAAATATTGAGTCAAGTTGCTTTTCTAGATGAATAAGAGATCGTCATGGTGAATGCAAAGATTTGAATAAGTTATGTAAAAGCTTTTGTCTTGAGAATTTGGAAGTGCATGTTTGATGTTGCCCAACACCTCATTTCAATTTATGATGAATTATTAAGATGTCTTGAAAGCAACAAGTATGTTAGTATGTGTGGAAGAAAAGTCAGATAGTTATTATAGTGACATCTAGTCTAGTCAACTATTGTCACGTATTTGAGTCTGTGTTGGAACTGACCATTCCAGAAATTATGAAGATAAAATAATTCAAGGAAAGAAAAGTAGAAGATGAAAGAAGAAGAAAAAAGAAACAAAAGACAAACTCGTGATTAAGTATGGTAAAAGGAAGAATTTGGAAAAAATGAATGGATAAATACAAAGAATTAAAGTATCTTTTTACAAGAGATAAAATAATTTGTAAGGGAAAATAAGGCTCCATATGAAGAGGTAAGAGATAAGGTATGCTTGGTGATGAATTATAAATGGGTTTATGTAATGGGATTGTAATTTGTAAGGAATTTAGTAAATCATGGAGAATGTTTGTTGTACCTGAGATGAAATGTTGAAATGATGCATAAGTGTTGTACTGGGTGCATGATTGGTTGTGCCCGACACCCCAAAGGCTTTTGGTCCAAAGTTGTAAATCTTTGCAATAGACAAGTTGTATTCCCCAAGTTTTTAGTAAGCCTTGTTGAGCCATGCCTACATGGATTAGTGTGGCCGCACATGAAATCGTGTAGTGTGTATCCCTCTTATGCATAGAGTGTATGTAGTATCAAGTCATGGAACTAACCACTAGGTAGGTACGAGGGTGATAGGTGCACTCGTATCTAAGCTTGATGGTGAGCCAAAGAAGTTGCATCTTTGATTGAGGGGAAGAATGTGAGATGGATTAATCTTAGAGTGTGAGTTGGTTGGGACCAAGTTATGATTAAGGGGAAGTCTAACTTGTTGATGAAGAATTTAGGTGAAAATAATTCTTAGTTAACTAGTGAGTATACAACAAATGGCACCCATCTATCTCGGTAGATGGATTTCTGGGCCAAGGAGGCCACCTAGGGGAACGCCCACCTGGGGCACACAATTCAACCAACTAGGATCAACCCATTTTCACCTTTTGATGTTATTCAACTATGCATATCTAAACAAATGGTTCCCTTAGTATATAAGGTGAATCGAGACTCAAATAAAGTATTCTTGTCTTTTTCTTGAAGCTATGTGTCTCACTTGATTTTGTTATCTGAGTTTACATTTCATGTTTTTGCTGCATTTTCATTTTTGGGCATTCTCAAGGTTAGAAAGTGTGCCTTTCTTCATGGCTGCACCTTGGCTACTCCATTTTCCATGCTTCCACATCCAAGAGAGAGCTTACTCTATTAGCTAGCCAATCTCTCAAGGAGTAAGTTGATTTTCTACAAGTTTCTTGAGGCAGAAACGAGGGCGCACCTACCTAGGGTTTGTACCCTTGTTGGTTTCTCCAATGCCAGGATGAAGTAAGTGTGACCTCCTCTATGGATGCACTGAGCTTCTCCATTTGATCCTCAATACTCACACCGATATAGACCCATCCTCTTGGCCACTCTCAGATCATCCTGACATTGGATATCCATTGCTTGGTTACCCAAACTAATGGTGTGCCCCTATTCTGATTTGCGCCCCTGTTGAGTTTTTGGTCAACTTCCAGAAAATGGCTTGTTTGGTCATATTCTCTAGTATATCTCCTTCTTGGGAAGATCAATTGGTATCAGAGCCTCAATATCCATGGAAAATCTTTCGATCTTGAAGATTGAGCCAATTTGGTTTTGGGTTTTTTCATGAAATAGTCCAGATTTCACCCATTTCAAGGTTTACATATTCATGCAAGAAGCTCAACAGATCTCATAGCCCCAAGGGCACATATATCTCCACTACAATAGAGATTAGTTTCAAAGATCTAAAACAATACATATCTCTCCCTCTATACTAGTTCAGCTCTATTGCTCTAGGGTTTTGCGCCCTCTGTTCAAAAAACAAAGCCTGACCCATTTTTCAGTTTTGCAAACTAGGTTCACTTTGATCTTCAGTTGGCATCACAATTCCTTCACGAAAATATCCCTTGGCAGTAGACTTAGATTCCAACACTTCAAATCCCATCCAAGATCTTGCCTTCATCCTTAATGAGTTTCTCATAATGCAACAACAAAATAATCTAGACCCCTTCCGGTTGGACACTCGAATCCAACTACCCAAATTTGTTGGTAAAACTAATGGAGAAGTTGTGGATTCCTAGATCCATAGCCTCTCCACCTACTTCAATACATGTCTAGGCCTTACCGAGGAGAGAAATCTCCAGATTGCAACCTTGCAATTAGAAGGACTTGCAAAAACCTAGTGGGATATAGAGCAAGAGAAGACCACATTCGTGATAGAGATTAGGGATGCTCCAGAATCCTCTACTTCCAAAACCATAAGAACATGGGCTCGACTCTTTAAGGCATTGAGAACCCACTTCTACCCACCCGTGTATGTGCAATATTTGTGGATAAAATGACACCAGCTCTGAAAACTCCCTTCACAAGGAGTGCAAGGCTACATAGACGTCTTTTGCAAGTTGTGCCTCTTACTGCATATTCCATATCTGGAAGAGGTACTCATATTAAATTTTGTTGTTGGTTTATTGATTCAGTTCCGTCGAGAAGTAGAGATGTTTGAAAATCCAACTTTAGACAAAACATTTCAGAGAGCTTTGGATATAGAAAGGAAAGTTTCTCCTAGGGGTCATACTCCTCAGTCTCGCTCCTACACCAACCCCTCTGCCTCTCAACCACCCAGCTCCAATACTTCATCCCACTTTCCACCTCCTTGGGCTCAAAATCCCATATCCAATACAAATACAAGGACACCCTAGTGCTCATTCCACAAGACTACCTCACACAATTCATTAGATTGTTGAATCCTCCAAAATATAAATACCAACAAAACCCTAATTACTGAGCTCATTTCTCCCCCTCAAGTGGAAGATATCGAAGAATTTCCCCTGGACAATCCCACAGAAGTGGATCCCTCGTTAATCCTAATGACCCATGAAGATTCGAACTCCTCCACCCAACCCCTCTTCACTCATAACTGCCAACTTAAAAACTCCTTGGCTTTAATGATTATGGACAATGGAAGCTAGAATAATTTGGTGTCTCAAGGCCTTGTCAATTTCCTTAATATGGTTACTACTCCCCACACACAACCCTATTATCTCTAATGGGTCCAGAAGGATTGCCCCTGCCTCTTAGTTTATCAGTGTTGTCTAGTCACTTTTTCCATAGAACAAATCAAAGATATTGTCCTTTGTGATTTCTCCCCCTTGGATTGTTTAGATTTGTTGCTAGGTATCCCATACCAAACCCAAATAAATCCCATGTATATGTCCAAATATCGCCAATACAAACTTACCAAAGAAGGCCACACTTATATCTTAACAACAACAACACCCAAATCCCCTGCTACCAAAGAAAAAATTCCTCATGTACATTTAAACCAATGTGTCTCTCTCTATTTGGTGTGCCCAATAACACCAAACAATACCACTCACCCTGTTCCTGAAACAATGACTTCCCTCATCCAAGAGTTTTCATATGTATTTCAACCTCCGGTGGGACTCCCTCCCTCTCGACACATTGACCATTCCATTCATCTCATCCACGTATCTGCATTACCTAACGCCCCTACATACCGGTTGGCCCCAATAGAAACAGAGGAAATGGAAAGACAATTAAACGACCTCATCAACTCTAGCCACATCCAACCATCATATTCTCCCCGTGCTTCTGCCACATTTGTCATCCCCAAAAGAGATACTTCAGAAATGTGCCTTGTCACTGATTACTGAGCCTTGAACAAAGCCACAGTAAAAAACCACTACCCCATACCCCTGATTGAGGATTTACTTGACACCCTCCAAGGAGCTAAGTGGTTTACTAAATTGGATTTAATAGCTGAATACCATCAAGTTCGAATGAACCTAGATGATGTTTGGAAAAAACTTTCAAGACCAAAATTGGTCTTTTTGAGTGGAAAGTTATGCCCTTCGGCCTCACCAACGCCCCAACCACTTTCATGAGGCTCATCAATGACATCGTCAGGTCACATTTGGGTCAATTTGTGGTCATGTACTGAGATTACATTCTCATATTTAGCCATACATGGAACAGTTACATGCAACATGTCTGACATGTTCTCCAAATCCTCCAAGAACACAAGTTACAAGTCAAAGAGAATAATTCATATTTTGGTCAGACTTTAGTTCCCTATATTGACTTTTTGGTCATCTTAGAGGGTATTCAACCATATCCATCCCGCATCCAAGAATTGAAGCAATGGCCACTACCTTCTTTAGCTAAGGAGCTCAAAATATTTATGTGTGGCATTAGTTTCTATCATATGTTCATTCCCTATTTTTCACATCTTGCTCATCCTTTGCATCAGCTCTCAAATAGTTCTTCTTCATTTATCTGGACTAAAGATGAAACTAATCACTTTGCTCAGCTCAAATAAGCCTGTTGTTCATCCCCTGTTTTACACCTGTCGGACCTCTCCCAATCCTTTGAGATTGAGTCTGATGCCTCACAATATGTTATTGGTGTCGTACTTAAAAAGGGAGGACACCCCATTTCTTACCACTCTGAAACCCTATTTGAGGAAAAGAAAAATTATAGCACCTATGACAATGAGTTTTATAGTCTGGTTCAAGCCCTCAAGCAATGGAGGCATTATTTACTAGGTAAAGAAACAATTATGCATACAAACCACCACCCTTTGATTTTCATCAACTCTCAGTTGAAGATTCAGGAACAAAGGCACCTTAAATGGGCCTCCTATATTCAACATTTCACTTGGTCATCAAATATAAGAAAGGCACTTCTAATAATATGGTTGATTTGATAAGCCAACCTCCCACTCCAATTCTCTCAATTCTAGAAGTGCATTTTGCTATCTATGACACATGGAAGGATTAATATGCTACTGACCCCGGCTTTTCAGAGATTTGGGTGGCATTGCAAAATCCCATAATGATCAATTAGACAACCTTCCTAGACTATACTATTCGATATGGGTGTCTCTATAAGTTGAATTTGTTATGTGTTCCACACTTAGAGGACCGCCTCTTGCTCATCAAGGAGGCACATGCTTCAGCCTATGGGGGGCACTTTGATACCAAAAATACCATCCAACATATGCAACTTCATTTTCGTTGGCCTTCCATGCTGCCTCAAGTTGAAAAATTTATCAGAGCCTATGCATTATGCTCACAATCCAAGCCATCCAATTGGAAGCATGGGTTATATCAACAACTACCTCTTCCTTCTCGGCCTTGGGATTCAATCTCAATGGACTTCCTCAGTGGACTTCCAACAACTCAAAAGCAACATGATGCAATCTGGGTAGTAGTATGTCGCTTCAACAAAATGGCACTTTTCATCCCATGAAAAAACACTACTACAGTAGCAAAAACAGTGGAACTCTACTTCTGACATGTCTGGCCCCATTTTGGCCTCCCAAGAACTATCATCTCAGACAAATATTCTCTCTTCCTTGGCACATTTTGGAAGACAATATGGGCACTATTGGGATGCCACCTCAATTTTCTTACTGCATTCCACCCTCAAATGGATGGCCAAATAGAGGTTGTCAAGAGGGTCTTGGTTCATGCTCTCTGAACACACTTTGGGCACAACAAACAATGGGACAATTACTTGCGCATTCTACAGCATATCTACAACAAGGAAACACATTCTTCTATAGGGTTTTCACCTTTTGAGGTCTACTTGGGCTTCCAATCGAGCTCCCACTCACTTGGGCTCCTCAAGGTACCTTCCATCAACAATAGGAACAACTCTCAGCACAACGGTTTCTCCACCAAATTGCACAACGCCACACTGCAGTAACAACAACACTTAAAGCAGCTCAAGAGCATGCCAAGCAATGCCATGACAAACAAAGGACCTTCATTTCCTTTCAACCGAGGGATCAAGTTTGGTTGCACTTGGATAAGAAGCGCTTCAAACGCCAACATCACAAGCTTCTGCCAATAAGATATGGCCCATATACCATCCTCGACAAGATTGGAGAAAATGCTTATAGGTTGGATCTGCCACCACAATTGGAAATCCACAATGTTATTAATGTAAATCACTTGAAGTTGTTTGAGCCTCCCCTCTTGGAAGAACCAGTCACCATTAATCACCCAGTGGACAACATTCCATATTTCCAACTTCCATTGGTCAAAGACACTCTACTGGAGACCTAGAACCGCTCTATAAGGCACCTGACATACACTTCGCATCTGGTATCCCGCCAAGGAAAAACTCTAGCTCAAGCAAAGTGGATCACAATCGAAGTATTGCACAACAAGTTTTCTCAGCTTCTCATGGAAGCTGGGATGCTTCTAGGTCTATACAGGGAGAAATTGGGCCAAGGAGGCCACCTAGGGGAACTCCCACCTAGGGCACACAATTCATCCAACTAGGCCTGACCCATTTTCACCTTTTGATGTTATTCAACTATGTGTGTGTAAATAAATGGTTTCCTCAGTATATAAGGTGAACCAAGACTCAAATAAAGTATTATTGTCTTTTTCCTGAAGCTATGTGTCTCACTTGATTTTGTTATCTGAGTTTACATTTCACGTTTTTGCTGCATTTTCGTTTTTGAGCATTCTCGGGGTTAGTCAGTGCGCCTTTCTTCATGGATGCACCCTGACTGCTCCATTTTCCATGCTTTCGCATCTAAGAGTGAGCTTACTCCGTTAGCTAGCCAATGTCTTAGGGAGCAATTCAATTTATGGAAGTTTCCTGAGGTGGAAAGGAGTGCACACCAACCTGGGGTTTGCGCCCTTGTTGGTTTCTCCATTTCCAGGATGAAGTAAGTGCACCCTCCTCTATGGCTACACTGATATTCTCCCTTTGATCCCTGAGACTCACACCAAGATAGCCCCATCCTCTTGGCTACTCTCATATCATCTCGGCATTGGATCTCCATTTCTTGGCTACCCAAAGCAATGGTGCACCCCTGTTCTGATTTGCGCCCCTGTTGAGTTTTTGGTCAACTGTCAGAAAATGGCTTGTTTGGTCATCTTTTCCAGTATATCTCCTTCTCGGGTAGATCAATTTATTTTTATATGGACATCGCTGATCATTTTTTGGAAGGTATAAAGGAAGAAGCAGATAGTTTGAGCAATAATCAATTTTATGCAGGTACACAAGAAGAACCAGAAACTTTGACGATGAATCTCATAGTGGAGAAATCCCAAGAGAGTGTGCATTATAAATCAATTTCCCCATCATAATGTTTGTGATCACCTGAAACTATATATGTTCGAGGTTCGTGGTTAGTTGAAGCCACTTATGTGTGGGGTTCATGGTCAACTGAACCCATTTATGTGTGTGGTTCTTGTTCAGTCAAAACCACTTGTAAGAAAAGTTTGTGGTTAGCTAGAAACCACTTGGTGTGATGGTTAGTCATCATCCGAAACCACTTGAGCATTGTTATGGTTAGGAGTAAGCCACAAAATACCAAGGAAATTTATGATGAGGGGAAGCCAATAAAATGAAGAAACACACTATAGGAAGCCCAAACATATGAAGATGACAAAATATGATGACATGACTCTCATAAAGACCTCATCAAATAAATATTAAGACACGTATTCATTAAGGGGGGGTGTTATAATACATAACTAATTCATCTGGCATGATGACCTGTTGAGCAGGTAAACCAGATTTGATGACCTATGTGAGTAAGAAAGAGATAATTCAATCGAAGTAGTTGTTAGAGATAAGATGTAATAAATAACCTTGACTAGACTGAGGAGAATTGTCTAGAAGAAAGAATCTGAGCCCTCGATCTATGCTCATGATCAACAATCAATATTAATCTAAATGTGTATAAATAGAATCTATGTCTAATGCAAAAGACCAGGTTGTTTTTTGTGTGTTCATCTCTGCCTCTCTTGTGTTGTATCTTGTGGGAGGTCTCTGTCTGTTTTCTATTTTTTCCCTAAATCATGTTGCTAATTTAGCTACCCGATATGGAGTCAGCAACATGTGGTGGCTATTTCTAAATAACTAATCTAACCAATACCTCTCTATTCTAACCCCCCCAAAACACTTAAATATTGTATTGTGGGCATTTCATACCTTTACTATATCTTAAATGTTGTATTATGGGCATTTCATATCCTTTACTATATTTATAAATAAACAAAAAATATGATGGTTGAAAAAACATATTCGTATGGAGAGTTTTAAATAGTTCTTATTATGACTGCAATTTTGGTGGTGGTGGTCTATGATAGACCTTTTTTATTATAAGTGTAAAATTAAGATTGATAGCGGTGATGTTGGTGATTAACATCTGCTTGTGATGAAATTTGGTTTAACAAAGTTTAAGAAAAGTAAAGAATTACATGGTTTTTTTTAATTTATTTTTTGTATTCCAAAAACTTAAAAAAAACATTCTTAACTCACCATAGTTTTGATGAGTTAAAAGGTTAGGAAGGTTTGTGTTCTAACAAATATTTTGAAATTGTGATTTAAAGATACTTTAAGAAAAAGTGTTTCTCATCTTCCATCTTAATGTCACAAAGATGACTTTAGGTAAGGTAAGGAATTACATGGATTTCTTTAAAAAAAATATTGTTTAGAAAAGTAAGGGAAGCTAACTATAGTTTTGATGGGGTAAAAGGTTAGGAAGGATGTTGTGTAACAAATATTTGAAATTGTGATTTAAAAATACTCCAATTGATTGCTTTTCATTTTCAACTCCTTTAATGTCACAAAGATGACACATGCTTTCAACCCATAACATTTTAAGAATTGTCCTATATCATGCTTCACTATCTAGCTAGTGAGAATTTATTCTTATTTTAAAAATATTGATTTTCTTCTTTACTCTAATCAAAATAAAAAAATAATTTTAATTTTTTAAAATAAAATTGATAATATTTTTTTTTCAATTTTCTAATTTTTCATACTACTACAATTTTAAAAACAAAACCTTTTAACTTTCAATTTATTTATCATATTTTTATATAATAAGTACTCAATAAAAATAGCACAACATATTATGTTATTTAAAATATTAAAGCTCAATCATCAGAATAGTGACGAGAAAATCCAACTCGGTTAATTTATCTTATTGTTATATATTAAGTACTCAGTGAAAATCGCACAACATATTAAATGTGATTTAAAATATTAAGACTTAATTATCAAAACAGTCACGAGAAAATCCAACTCCATTAATTTGTGTCGCGACGACGATATCTAGATTCACATGGGCAAGTCCTCAACCACCAAGATCACGCATTTGGCGAGCTTTAAAACATAGATGACGTAATATGTCAAACAAATAAATGAGAAAGATAGAATATATTTTATTTAATATGAGAACGATAGAATATATTTTATTTAATATATTCACTCTTTAAAAGTTATAATTTTTGTATTTAAAAAATTTAAAATATATAATTTTTTATTTAAATATTTATAAATCAAAAATATATTTTATTTTTTAAAAATACAAAAAAATCATAAAATAATATTCCAAAAATTTAGAAAGGATTATATAAATAAAAAATTATGAAGCATACTTCGTCACTAATCCAATTACCGACTTCACATTTTCTATCTTAAAACGAGTCTTCATTTCATGACTTTCCCTATGTGTGGCTAATTCCTTGAATGTCTAAAGTTAACATGTCCCCTTTTATGTTTTCTTGTAGTTTTTCAAACTTTTTATGTTCCCTTGTAATTTTGATAACACAACTCTTGCTATGTAAGAATACTATTGAGCTGACTGCAATCTTCATATCTTTCATTTTTACCACAATATTTTGCAATTTCTTTAAATAATACATCATATTACCCTTTCTTTAAATAATACATCATATTATCCATGTCTTTTGTTAAGTTTTTGAGTCATAATATTATGACTTTTTTAAAATAACGGTTCATAATATCTCATTTCTGTTATTCTAAATTAAAACAATGCATAGAAGCACCCATATTACCATTTTAAGTTGAAATTCTAAGCTGAAATAATGAAATAATGAATACAAGAATGTCTCACTTAAATTTGAGAACACAAGAATGTTAGTTAACCAATCTAATGTAAATTTTCCGAGTTTAAATTTAAAGTAGCAGAAAAAGGTTATACAAACACTATATGAAGTAATATAAATAAAAAATACAAAAATATACTTCTTAAACGAAAGAAATATATGGATAATAATAGAATATTTAAAAAATATTTACAACACATTTACAACACAACACTAGACTAGAGAAGAGAAAACCAATGCCATATAGTGCCAATGCCAAGAAATAAAATCAGGAAATAAAACATAAACACCATATTTAAAAGAAAATAGTATTAGGATAATAATATCATAATCTAAAAATATTTGCCACACAACATTAAAGAAGAGTAAATGAATGCCATATAATGTCAACACACCATTAAAGAAGAGTAAAGTAATACAATATAGTGTCAATGTTAAAATATAGTACCAATCTTAGGAAATAAAATACAAACACCTTATTTAAAGGAAAATTGTATGATATTTGATGACTATATTAAAAATAATAACTTCATATTTAATTTTTATTTATAATAAATAATACAACACCATATTTAAAGGAAAATAGTATTATGTTTCCTCACTATATTAAAAATAATAATAACTTTATATTTAATTTTTATTTAGAATTAATAAAAATAATAATTTAGTATTTAATTTTTATTTAGAATTAATAATACAATAGTAAAATAAAGTAATAAATTTATATTAGAGGGATAATATTTATATTATTAATGCAATAGTATAGAAAAAAAACAATAAATCTCTGATCATAAAAATATCAACTGGATTGATAAGGGAAATAAAGAGATATAACACCATATCTAAACTATATTTAGAAGATAATATTTCATTGAGAGAAGCATGACCACTACAAGGTAAAACAGATAAATAATAGCATCCATTATTTTAAATAATCCAACCAAAAGGGAATATAAATTGAAAATGATTATTTACTTCACATAAATCTGCTACTAAGATTATAAAAAAATTAAATTAATAGGCTATCAAATAAATTCATCATATATATTAAAATGCCAATTAATATTACTAAATCATAAAAATTATCCTTTAAAAAAAACTAAAAAATTTCAGTAATTTTAGATAATATTAAGAAATAATACCACATATTATGAGGAAACAAAATATAAACATCATATTTAAAAAATATTATCATTACTTTTAAGAATATCTAAGAATAATTACTATTCATTTAACACATATTTGTAATTAATAACTCAGTAGTAGAGAAGAAAACAATAAATATCTGCTAGATGGATAGAGAAAACCCCATAAAATTGTGTATTGGGAAGCTGAAAGGAAAATAAAGAAAAATTTCATCATATATAAACTATATCTAAAAATAGTATCTATAAAAAGAAGAAGAAGCAGAATGATAAATTTCTTCAGGAAGATGGGAAAGGGAAATAAATGAGAAACCAATATTCCATCTACATAAACATGGCTAGGTGAAGGTATAGATAAATGAGAACATGCTAGAAGGAAAACTACCCCTTAAAAGATTAACTGCATTTTTTTTTATTTTAAATAGCATCAATTTTTTTAGGACAATCATCTTAAAGGGAAAAATAATATGAAAATGACAATTTGCCTCACATAAATTTTCATTAAAAAGACCCTAAAAAATTAATACTTTACAAAATAATTTTATCATATATATATATATATATATTGAAAATTTAATTAATATAATTAAATTTTCACCAAAAAAAGATAAAAAAATAAAAAACAATAGAATAGTCATTTTCACCAGCTTCAAATCTTATTAAAAATTTTAAAACTAATGAAAAAAACTTCTAACATTCTCATCACATCTCTACTATCATAAACAC
Source organism: Picea engelmannii (assembly GCA_009831015.1). Taxonomy (NCBI): domain Eukaryota; kingdom Viridiplantae; phylum Streptophyta; class Pinopsida; order Pinales; family Pinaceae; genus Picea; species Picea engelmannii. Next base: position 780,098 of record ML777056.1, on the reverse strand, counting down.
CACTTTCACTTATTTTATTTTCCCCAAAACCTAATATGTTAATAGTAGTTCACAATTATTTGCTGAATCATCTTTTTTTTACTTAAACGCTAAAACAATCCCAACAACATATCTGTGAATCATCTTTTTTTTTTAATCAAAAAATTCAAACAACCCAACTGCTCTTGTAAACGATAATAACTGCAAACCTTAACACCTATACATCATCTACCATTCCCTCTGTGCCAACATATTTGTACATCATCATGACATTACTTGTTACAACTGCAGTATAACTAATTATAAATTTTATCATTGAAAAATAACAGATTATAATATTTCACTTAGTGTTATCCTTACTCCAATGATAACACTACATAATAAACCAAACCAAAATCGCCAAAATTCAGAAACAAATTTAGCAAGCCAATAAAAAATACTAAAAAAACCAAACTAAAAAAAACAAAAATTGCATAAACAAAGTTAAAAGGCCTAAAAAAGACACTCCACAACAAACTCAACTGAACACAAAAAATACATGCAGGAAAGCTGATAAAAAGAGTCACCAACCAAACAAACCAGAGAGAGCAACATATCAAACAGACAATACTCCAATTCCTTTGAAAAAAACACGAGTGAACCAACTCAAACATAGAATACCTCATCACCCTGAAAAATATTAAAACATATTGTTCCAACTCAAACTATAATGTTAAACATTTAATAGAGATTTCTGGAATTTCATTTAATTCTGCTCCACTGGAACTATAATAGAACTTTTCAAAAACAACCTATAATCCTATTAAACAATATAGAATTTTTTGCTCCACCGAAACGATAATCCTATTAAAGAATTTAAAGCTTTAAAACAACCTAAAAATACGTCCAAATACAATCTCATCCTCTCTGAACGATCGTAAGTCACCACTTTAATTAATTATATTTCCCAAAAACCTACAGTGTTAAGGTAATCCGAATTTCCCGAATTTCCCTGAATCAATTTTTTTCAATTCGCTCATGAATGTAGGCTCCAAAATTTCAATGGCTCCCGCAAACCGTACAATGTATGCATCATCTCCCAATCCCTCTTTCCCCATAAGTACCGGGCAGCTCTCAGACTGCAGGGCTTTGAGGTGAAGGTTGGGTGCCCGTGAGAGTGACTTATAGTATGCTTAATGTTGGCAATCAAGTCAATTCATGTACCAGAGGTGGTGATTTAATTAGTAGGGAGAATAATAAAAGTTTATGATAATTTAATTGTTAATTGTTAGGGAGAATAATTATTACTTTTTGATGTAAATTTATTCATTGTTATTTAAGAAAAACAATCCCTTAAAATGATTGATGTTTTGATGTTTGTAAAAGAAATTACTACCTCTCAATTATCTTTAATTTTTTGGATGACTGGTTGGTGTTTTGTAAAAAAATTACTATCTTAAATGTTTCTATAAAATAAATCCATTCTACTTACATTTGAAAAATATTTATCTTCTATTAATAAAAATATTTATCATCAGTAGTGCCACCATTACAAGACCTCTTTCCATTCCTCTACAGATTATTAGGTGCTTAAGTAACAAGCCCCCACTCATAACCAACATGCCCCACTTGTCAAATCCTCTCCTCAATTCTATATCTCCCTGAACCCTTTGGTACTAATGTGTCATGCCACCCCTTCACCACCTTCTTGCACTACCCAAACTCTCTATGTTCTACCTCATTGGTGTACCCAACAACAAACAACCACCTACATGGGTACACCCCTTAAGTAAGAGATCATCCCTTAAATTTTCATTCACTCTCCTTTAATGCTTACCTTACCCAACCCCAACCCAAGCTCTTTTTGTTTTGTGCCTCCACTCTATGACCCTTCTCATTTTCCAAATCCATCTATGTATACCCTCATAGGCATACGCAACAAGGATCTAATGCTACTAGGATTTCCAATGGTCACCCCACACCCATGATGCATATCCCTCTCTCTCTCTTCTCAACACTTATGGCCAAGGCAGAAAATGCCACTCCCATAGCACAACAACACTATGAGAATAATCACATCTTTTAGAAATCATTCCCATCTATGACTAACCTTTGTAGTATACAAAATTTTGAAGAAAGGACCATTGAAGTTTGTATGGTCAAACAGAATGAGGTTGATCTAGATGGATATCAGTGGCCACCCACCTATTCCACTCGATCAAAGAATGATTTTCCATTTTGACAATTTTTTTACAGTTTTTGAGTCCCAAACTTCTAGGGGCATTTTGAGGCCCTAAATGATGTTTTATTAGACTTTTGGGGGGCTATGAGTTATCATCGAAATGCCCTAATCCCCACGGAAGTCGCACTTCACGTATAGCCCTTTCCGATGAGGTATCGAATGCCCCAAACAAATATCATATGACAAATTTACGCCTTCAGGAAGTTGATGTATCAACTACCCCCATAGGGGCCTCCAAACCTTTTGGCCTTTCATGTTTCGGGGTTAGGGTTTTGGATTTTAATTATGCTAAAAAGGTCTTTAGAGCTTCATTGTAATCATCATCTTCTTGCGAAGGAGCTTAGCCATCACATCTCTTCTCATAGATAAGATGCCACCATTCCAGTGAGTTCATTCTCTCTGTATTTTACACTTCTGTACATTTCGCTCATTAATAGAAATTGTGTATTATTGTATCTTTGTGTTTATTGTTATATCTCCTCTATATATTTGTTATATTATTGTATATTTTTTACATCTCTCGGTATTTCCTTGTTATATTTCCACCTTCATTTCGTTCTCAAAATAATTTGGATCATAGGTCCACACTCATGTACCTGTAATAGCTTCTCAAAAACATATATAAAATATTTTTTGTCAAATTGGTATACTTGCATGGGAAAGAATCCTATATTTGGTTCAAACATGGGTATACATCATTCATCATTAGGAAAGAACAATCTTCTTACAGTTCCACCTCTTCTTGCAGTACACTGCTCAACATGGAAATATGTTTTTTCCAATCCTTTTCCTTTCCCTAGATCCTTTTTATAAACTAGGAAGACAACATGGATTATCTTGATCTAAAATTGGAGGAATTGATATGGAATAGGGGAACTCCAACTCATCCCATCCCTCCAATAAGGTGCACTCCATATTGAAAACACATTCGTCAAGGAATTATTTAAGAGTTGGTTAAAATAGTTGGATTCTTTCAACCTTCGAGTTGCATGCATATTGACTTATTAGTTTTTGTTTGAAAATTAATTTAAAGTGGTACCATTGTAAAAGTGTAAGAAATCATTTGTGCAAGTGAATAAAAATATATATATATATATTCTAATGGTTTCTTCATTTTCTATTCTATGTCTCATTGTTTCAGAGTTTTCGATCTCTATTCTTGGTTTTCCAAATGTATGATACTTTTTGCTTTATCAATATGCTTATTTTGGATAGCTCCAACAACTGGTTTATCATTTTTTCCTTGATTTTATCTTGACATCACCACCGTGTAAGTAGTGGCTACCTTTCTCTTAATCCTTATTGTATCATTGGATAGAGACACATATGTGGATCAACCTATTCAAAAAATCCTAAGTTATTTCATGCCTTATATTCATATGTTTATTTAGATGAGTGGTTTTCTTTCTTTCCATTTAACATATACTCCAAGTGATCCTAAGGCTCACTCATAATAGGGTCTCCCCTCTAGGAAAATGCTTTTGCATATAGAAACAATGTTGAGAAACCTCAAAATAGTTTTCCTTTCCGTAGCTATCAACTACATTGGAGGAGATATGTTGGACCCTAGTGATCATGTCTCTACCATAATTTACACCTCGAAGAACCAATCTATGTTGAACATTTAGATTTCCCAAGTGGTTTAAAAAATGTTAACATCTAGTAGTTCAAATCCATTTATAATGTTAAACATGGAATTCCAATGGTAATAAAGTTTTTTGGATTTAAAGAGCACGAAAGTGATCTTTTTACTATCAGAATTTTTTTGGACAGAGTAATAACCTTCTAGCAAATTCAGCCATTTTTCTAGAGCATCTGCATCTATCTGGCCTTCAAATAAGGGTATATCAACATTTACTTGTACCTTGAAGGGTGTTGCACCTATGAAATGGCTGCTTGTTGAAGATGCCTTAGTCACCATCAATATTTGTTGCGGGATTTGAGAAAAGTTGTCCATCATTTTTCTCCTTTGTCATGCAAGAGATTCCTCGAGAAACATCTTGAATGGATCTACTTCTCTGTCATCTCTCTTTTCTTCCACCATGGGAGGTTTCTTGGGTTGGTGAGAGAAGTTTCCCTTAAGTGAAACTAGGTAAAGACCCAACTCTCTATACCCTAACCTCGTCGGGGACATGCACTGAGAAATGGAAAGGATAAGACTTCTCTGATACCACTAATCCGGGTTATGCTAAGAATGAAATGAGAAAAAATAAAAAATATAGAAAAGAACCCAAAAATACAATGAAACCCAAATTCTATTATTGAATCAGACAGAAAAACAATGTAGAACACAAAATAGCATAATGGGGTGGCTTATCTATGAAGAGAAAGAGATGTTGGCTATGCATCATTCGCAACAAGCTTTACATAACGCTCCATTACATGCTTAAGGGACATCCAAATACTACCCTAGGCCGAGTGCACTTAACTGCGGAGTACTAATAGGATTCAGTGCATTAATTCTATGTTGTAGGCATATAAATAAGATTATTACATGATGTATATAATTAAAAAATGAATATGGTATTACATTCCATTCCCCATCAAAAGGGTGAATATCATGGTTTATCAAAACCATAGGCTCGAAATGTTGATTAAGTGGAAAAGGTGGTTGGCCACCGAGATCCACCCGAGTTACCTTTTTTCAAGTCTTGGAAATATTGGTTAGCGGATGAAGTCCAACTCAAAGCATTCTTTTTAAGCAAAGTTGTTAGAGGGGACACAATTTTTCCATAATTTTCATCAAAATTGTGATAATATCCCATTAAACCCAAGAAACCACACAAACTTTTAAGAGTTTTAGGGAAAGGCCAATTTTGCATAGCTTCAATTTTATTAGGATCCACATGTACACCATCCTTGGAAACAATATGACCCAGTGACTCAAATTCAGAGATGCCAAAAGCACATTTAGACTGTTGGAGGAAACTTTTGTGCTTGGAGAGGAGATGGAACTTAATCCACATGGCTAAGATGGGTTTGCCAAGTTTCACTATAGATGAAAATATCATCAAAGAAGACTAATAAAAAGTCACAGAGGAAAGGATGAAATACATGATTCACGAGACTTTGAAAAATTGATGGGGGATTACAAAGACCAAAGGGAATGACCAAGAAATCATCGTGGTTCTCATGAGTGAAAAATTAAGTCTTGGGAACGTCTTCCTCTTTCATAAGTATCTAGTGGTAGCCAGAACGAAGGTAAATTTTGGTAAAGTATTAATCCCCATTGAGTGCATCCAGAACGTCATCTATGACATGAATAAGAAATTTGTCCTTGATGATAAGTTTTTTGAGGGAATGAAAATCGGGACACATGTGCCAAGTTCCTTCCTTCTTTAGGACAATAAAAATAGGGGAAGAATAGGAGCTGGTACTAGGATGGATAACACCCACTTCTAGCAATTCTTGGACAATTTTCTCAATTTCATTTTTTGAGAAAAGGGATGGCGATAAGGGTGCACATTGGGAGGAAAACTACCTAGAATTAAAGGAATAGAATGGTCATGGTTGACACATGATGGGGGACGACATTGGGGAGTTTTGAAAACAATTTGATGATGGGAAATGATAAATTGAAGGTTAGGGTGCATACAGGGAGTCTCAACTTCTTGAATGGAATGGAGTTGGGTAATGATGCCAAAATGAGCTTTTTTGAGTAACTTTACCATGTGGTGGGAGCTGATTATCTTTAGAGGGAATGTTGTAATGCCTTACACTATATATTATTGGCCTTCCTGTTGGAATTCCATATTCAAATCCTTAAAATCCATGGTTATGGGGCCTAGAGTGCATAGTCATTCAGCACCAAGCACAATGTCACAACCACCCATGTCAATAAAAAACATGTGATTTTTAAGGTTATACTGACCAATTTGTAGGTGCACATTTTCACAATGCCCCCCACATTTCATGGAACCACCATTGAAAATCATGATTTGAAATTTTTTGACAACATAGATATAACAATTCATTTCTCGCGCTGGTCCAATACGATTAGTGGTTGCAACCAAATGGAGCCTTCTTCGTCTAACTCTGGTAGGTTGGTCTGGGTGTGAAACCTTGTGCCAATCACTTTCTTCATGCATGAGACATGAAAAATAGGATTCATCTTGGAGTGATTATGCAAGGCTAGCTGATATGACACTGGTCCCATGCGTTTGAGAATAATATAAGGACTATATAATTTGGGGGCAATTTTCTGACACTGCTGGGATTTTAGTGAATTCCTCTTGTACGGTTTTAGATGGAGAAACACCCGGTCCCCTTAACATTCAAATTGACCTTGATCTGCCTATTTCTTCATGCAGTTCTAATCCATCAAAAAAATTTCCTTCAGGGTATGGATAATGACCATGCAAACTGTAATATTATGGTCAACCTCCTCAATTTTTGAGACATCGAGAATGTATGCAAGAATCAATGGTGGATTATGTCCATATACTGCTTCAAAGGGAATCATGCAAGTGTAAGTATGGTAAGAGGTGTTGTAATACCATTCAACTAGTGGTAGCCACTGAACCCACTAATGTTGTCTATCGTACACAAAACACCTCAAATATGTTTCCAAACATTTGTTGACCACTTTTGTTTGGCCATCAGTATTGGGGTGATATGGTGTGATGAGGTGCAATTGGGTGCCCTGGATCATGAATAATTCTTTCCAGAAATTGTTGTTAAAAGTTGGATCTCAGTCAGAAACAACAGAATGAGGCATTCCATTGATTTTGAAGATATTATCCATAAAAAATTAAGCCATTGTGGATGTGGTGAACAATGTTGAAGAGAAAAAAAATGAGCATATTTGGAAACACAATCAACCACCACCATTATGACTGACATATTGATTTATTTGGGTAAGCCAACAATGAAATCCATATAAATATTCGTATAAATAGTAGGTGGAAGTGGAAGTGGTTGGAGTGTGTTGAGAGGTTTGATAGTCTCTTTGTTATTGCATTGATATGTATCACATTCAACCACAAAGGTGTGAATTCCATGTTTCATACCATCCAAGAAGAAAGAAGTTTTAACCTACTCATAAGTTTTTTTAAAAATTGAATGACAGGTGGTAGGTGAAGCATGAAACTTAGAGAGGACCATGGATATAAGGGGCGATTGCTTTCTTAGAACTTTATAATGAGTCTTGTCATTCTACCAAGAGTACCCTGGAAACACTTGGGGATCTTGTTCTATTTATTGTATTAGGCTAGAAATTTTGGGGTCTTGCAACCGTTCCTAACAAACATCTTGAAGCGAGTTAGTGATAATGAATGAAAGAGAAAATAGGGACCCTTCTTCTTCATATTTCCTAGAAAGAGCATTAAACACCACATTTTCTTTGCCCTTCTTGTAACTGATAGCATAATCATATCTAAACAGCTTGGTCAGCCATTTTTGTTGCTATGGGGATTAAATCCATTTTTCTAGGAAGTACTTGAGGCTGTGATGATACATTTTAATTTGGAAGCTACTTCCCAATAGATAAGGTCTCCAGAGATGCATTACATGAAAAATAAACAACGTTTCCTTTTCATAGACCGATTGGCCCAAATGTCACTCTGACAATTTTTTTCTAGTGAAATACAAAGGTCATCCATATTGCATAAGGGCTTCCCCGATACCTCTCCCTAATGCATCACATTCCAGAACAAAGGTCTTGGTGAAGTGAGGTAGGGCCAGTACAGGAGTAGTGCACATAGATTCTTTCAAGGCTTGGAAGGATTGGTCGGCGACTGAAATACAATTGAAGGAATTATTTGTAAGAAGAGTTGTTATAGGAGCCACATTTTTTCCATAATTCTAGACAAACATGTGATAATAGCCTGTTAAACCTAGGAAACCACATAAACTTTTAAGATTTTTAGGGCGAGGCCAATTTTTCATAGCTTCAATTTTCTTAAGATCCATCCATATACTATTCTTTCCAACAATATGACCCATGCACTAAACTTCAAAGACACCAAAAGAACATTTATATTATTTAAGAAAAAGTTGTTTCTTGGAGAGGAGATTGAGAACTTGATCCACATGGCTGAGATGGGCTTGCTAAGTTTTAGTATAGATGAGAAATTCATCAAAGAATACTATCACGGAGGAAAGGACAAAAGACATGATTCATGATACTTTGAAAAGTTCAAGGGGAACTACAGAGACCAAAGGGAATGACCAAGAACTTATAGTGGCCCTTATGAATGAGAAATGGAGTCTTGGGAATGTCTTCGTCTTTCATACGTATCTAGTGGTAGCTAGAATGGAGGTCAAGTTTGGAAAAGTATTGAGCCCCACTAAGTTCATCCAAAAGGTAATCTATGACATGAATGGAGAATTTATCCTTGATGGTAATTTTTTTTAGGGAACAAAAATTAGGACACATGCACCAAGTGCCTTCCTTCTTGAGGACCATGATGACAGGGGAAGAATAGGGGTTGGTACATGGATAACATCAACTTCTAGAAATTCTTGGAAAATTTTCTCAATTTAATTTTTTTGAGAAAATGGATGGCGATAAGGGTTCCCATTGGGAAGAATAATGCCCAAAAGTAAAGGAATGGACTGGTCATCGTCGACACATGAGGGGAAAAGTCCCTGGGGAGTTTGAAAAACAATGTGATTTTGGGAAAGGATAGATTGAAGGTTGGAGTGCACAGAGGGAGTCTCAACTTTTTGAATGGAATGGAGTTGGGAAATGATTCTAGCATGACATTTTTTGAGTAACTTTTCTATGCAGTGGGAGCTAATGATATCAAAAGAGCATGCAGTAATGCCATGGAATTTATACTCTGGTCCGTTTTGTTGGAATTACATAGTCAAATCCTTAAAATCCATGGTTATGGGACCTAAAGTGTCCATCCATTTAGCACCAAGCACAATGTCACAACCACCCATGTAAATAGAAAACATGTGAGATTTCAATTGATACTTACCAATTTGTAGGTGCACATTTTTTCAACACCCCCCATATTTCATGGAACCACCATTAGAACTCATGATTTGAAAATTGTTGACAACACAGATATAACAATTGATTCCTTGGGCAAGGCGACGATGAATGAAATTATGAGTGTTGCAAATGTTAACTAAGATGATGACTTTCCTATGATTAATATAACCAATGAGAGGATTCAGTGAAATCGTTGGTTCAACTTCGGGAGGGTAAGAGGGAGAGGTAAGATAAACTTATTGTGGTAGTGCTTCCTCGGGTGAAACCTCAACATATTCATCATAAACATGCTCCTAAATGGCCATAAAAAGTTTATGTTCTTTATGCTTGTGCCCCGAAAAACATTTTTTATCACAATTATTGAAAAGACCCTTGATTTGGCATTCAACCATTTCTTCCCATGTTAGTTTATGGATCTTGATATGATTGGTAGGAGGGGTAGGATTGGTATTTTGAGTGTGAAAAATAAAGGAGGGTTTTTCGTTCTGGGAGGAGACAATCTGTTGGGATTCCTTGGCTCATTGTTGAGTATCTTCCAACCAAGTTTGAGGGTGAGCCATTAAGACTTCGATGAAAATTTCATCATTGAGGCCACTGAGAAATCATTCCCGGAAGAAAGAATCCGGCATACCCTCTGTTTGGAAATCCAAGTGTTCGGAGGCAGATATAAACTCTCCTATTGTGCCATATTTTTTTAACTTGGTCAAATTGCCTAGATAGTGGGTGTTAGTGTTAAAGTATTCATAAATATCTTCAACAAACTATGTCCAAGAACCATACCCTTGGCATGTCTTTCTATGTCATTGCCACTATTTCCAACATTCAGGATCCATGTAAAGGACACCATAACAAAGTTTGGCTAGCTCATCACTAATTCCATGCAAGGATAAATAATGTTCCATTTGAGTGACCTAGCCTATGGGATCTGAGCCATCAAATTTGTTCACCTCAACTCTTAGAAGATGGGGGTCATGATGAAGGGGATTTGAATGAAAGGCCATATTATGGTAATAATCCTCACCTTTGTAATGTGATTTTTTTTCAGAGGAGGGAGAGACATGGGACTATTTTAACCATTGGATGAGAGCAGTGGTGAGGGGGCCCAATTCACCCTTAACTGTCGAAAATTTACGTGTAGCGTTGGCCTTGAAGGTTTCCAATTTAGAGTTAGTGCAAGAAATTTCTGAAGTCACTCTCTGGATTTTTTCCCTGTGTTGTTTGGATCCTTCTTGCAGGTGAAGGATTTCTTTGTTGCAATTGGTGGCCATTTGAGAATGAGGAGTGTTGGGGAGGGGAAGTGGATCCATAAAACAAAAATGGAGAAATGATATATATGACAATGATCATGGTGAAAATAGAGATGCAATGGGATAGGTGTCAAATAAGGGTGTCGGGAAGGGTGGGTGGGACCACCGAAATAAGAGTGTTGGAGGGACCACTATACTCCTTTCTTATATGTTTATATTTTGTTTTTTTTACTCCTGCAAAGTTATACTCTCACCTGAATAATATTGCAGTGTCGAAATGCCAAAATTCTTAATAGAAAAGAATATGTAGTCATTTGGCAACTAGAATGAAAGAGGAAAGGTTGCGCAACCAAAATATGCTTTATGTTTATTGTATGGTATGTTCCCCCATGTTAGGGTTTGCAGTGTGCCTATGGAAAAGGGTTTTATCTATCTTATATCTCTCTGATAAACATGTGGGGTCAAACAATATTACTTGGCACAATATCTTAGGGAGCCAACTAAGGAGGCTTGACCATACTCTTATCTATACTACCCAATTACTGAGGTACTAGAGAGTATCTTCATGAGTGATTTTGTTGGTGGAATTATATAACTCACATGGAAGATGAGTTGATCTAGTGATGGTTTCAGGAGACCTAGGGGACTCTCAATATACTTTCTGGTACATGGGAATGATGGTCGTGTACATATTTTTTCTGATGTAGTACTACTCAAGGGGTACCTACAAGGGTTAAAGAGGTTTCCAACAAGGGAGAAAATTTGGTTTCTAGGAAACCTTGCTGATTCCTCTGTATCTCCTACATGCAGTTCTCCCCACCACAATTTTACCCATTGAACAACAGAGCTTTGTTCTTTAAATACGTCGATATTACACGTATCTTCCATAGTAAACATTTACCCACAATTCCTACCAATGGAATTTCTATGATACCACTTGATAAGGTACCATATGTAATATAATATGCAGAAATAGGAATATTCAACCGATATAAAGGGAACAACAAAATATTGAGAAGAGAAATACCAAAAACAATACATTTATTCAAAGAAAGCAATGTTCACTTCCCTCTTCAAGGATGAAACCTCTATCAAAGAAGAGCTCTATTACAATAATTTTCAAGACAAATATTTCTCATGCCTCCTACTCTTATTTATATTAATTCTATCTTATATAGAACATTCTAGAAGAAGATGATTTTATTAGGTCTTCTTACATTTACTTGTTCATATTTATTAAATAGACCTGATTGACTAATGACATCCTTTATTACATGGAAAATATATTATTCTATCTACGTGAGGGATTAGGGAGGTTAGGTCCCTAACAAACGAGCAACAAGAGCCCATTTAGGGTGGACTGGTGTAGTCAATTCATGTTCAAATTTGTATTTATCTCAATTCCCACAAACTTGCTAAGGAGAATTGTCGGGTCATTCACGATACTAAATTTGTGGGCAGTGAGTGACATTTTCAAAGCATGGAAGGACATGTTGGTTCACTAAAGGATCCATCGACATCTAATGCATTGTAATACATGGACAATGTAGTGTAGTGGAGATCTGGTGGATATAAAATGAAGCCTCTCTTTCTTTAAATCATGTGAGGATGAGGTGCAAGCCTAGAGTTCATAGTGAAGCCAAATCCAATATTTCAATCCAAATATATTTATGAAGGATTGTTGCTAATGGAAATAGTGAGAATACCCTAAAGTCAAAGGAGGCAGGGTTGAGATTCCATTTGGTGGAAAAATTTGTGGGAAACTTCGATTTTTGCAGGACCTATGGAAATGCATGGTCTTTGAATCCTCCCACATCTGGCTCAAGGTCATCCAAAGGGTTGGTGTTGGGATTGACAATGTGGATATCATCACCATCTGTAAAATGAAAAAGGATAGAGTTTCTCATTGGGTAAGCCAATGGAGCCACCAAATTTTATCTGTGGGTCCAATTTGCAGGAGGAGCACTGCTTGCGAGAGCCAGGAGAAGAATAATTTGAATGGTGGAATTGTGGCATCATTGGAAGAATAAGAGATGTGCTTTCCAAAAGACTCATATTTCCCAATAACTAGGTGAGTCTTTACTACATGCTTTGTTGATCCAGATGATTTTTAGAGTGAAATGAAAGCAGATATATTACAATGAAGTACTCATGAAAATTGCCAGAAACAAAGAAATACAACAACTCTTGATTTCTATTAATGAAATAATTGTAAAGAGACTTTAAAAATACAGAGTGCAAGACTCACTAGAATGGTGGCATCTTTATCTCTAATAAGAGATGTGACAGCTACGCTCATTCACAAGACGATGACTACAATGAGGCTTTGAAGGACATTTTATGATAAAAATGAATGCCAAAACCATAGACATCCAAAAACCTAACCCTAGGAGATGAAACACCAAAATTCATGTGGGCCCAGTTTGGGTATGTTAGTACATTAACTTCCCAGGGTCATAACGTTTGCACATGATCTCCTTTTTAGGTGCATGATAGTCGGTTGGAAAGGTATTTTCAAGAACTACAGATTATTCCGTCAAACGCTCACTATGTCTATAGTTGGACTGTGGAACACCAAAAAACATTGTTTAGGGCCCCAAAATAGACCTGGAAATAAAAAAATATGTGCTGGCACAAAAAAATACAAAATAATCTAGTTGGATTAGGTGGGAGGCCACCACTATCCACCTGGAAGATGTGTAGGGCTTTAGACAACCCCTTAAGTGTAGAACTCACAATTAAAGAGAAGTACAAATGAACGTGTTGAACTAAAAACTGACAAGAGGAGATAGTTGGAATAGGTGGATGGCCACCAATATCCACTTGGATCATTCCTCCCCCCTTAGGAAGCAATGGTATCCATTGCATTGAGTTCCAAGGGAAGAGGAGAAAGCATTTTCTGAATTTGAATCTTGGTGAGTTGTGTACCTTGTTGGAGAAGTTGTGTTGCTTGGTATGTGGAAGACTATCACAAACCTGTTTCTTGCGAGGTTGAATATGTTCCACCATCCTGTTGTCCCTAGGTTTGATGGGGCATTGTGTAGGAACCATTGTAGGTGAAGAAATAATATCTTCTTTCTCTTTGACAATCTGTTTTTTTTGGATAGAAGGTGTTGAGGTTGTAGCAGTATTTTGTGCATCCTTTGAACAAACTGTGAAGAGGATGAATTTTGCAGTATAAGATATTACTTTGCGGTACTATTTTGGTGAAGCAATAGTCATAACTACCTCTGGTATCCTATAGAAATGACCTCCCAGAGTAATAATGACACCACATAGTCTATAATCATATACAATATGATGTTTCCACATATATGGTTTTCCCAAATCAACATCACAAACATCAAGAGGGGAAACATCACACACCACCTCATCCTTGAAGGGTTGGATTCCATAGGACAAGACACACTGCTAGCTGACACGAAGATCTCATCCTTGTTGAATCCACTCAATGTTCTATGGTTGCGGGTGTGGTGTTGTCAAAAACCCCAACTGTTTGATGACCTTAGCTAATATAAGGTTCTTCTAGTTGTTTTTGTCAACAATTAAATGCAATGGGGTCCCCTTCACCCACATTTGGGAATGGAAGAGGCGCTCCCACTCTTTAGGATATATTGGTTCATTTGGTTGAATTTTGTGGTCGAGACAGTAGCAGTGCGGTCTTCATCGGTGATATATTTGTTTTCAATATTTTATGGACCAGATTCTAAATTAGGGTTCGACTTCGTGTCTTTGATCTCGGCCACCAATGAATGTTATGAGTGGCATTCATCGGTGTTGTGCCAGGGACTTTTGTGGAAGTCACACTACTTCCCACTGTCATTCTTTGTCTTTCCTTTACCCTTATTTTCCTGTGTCTTGGACTGGTTATTTAGAGGTTGTTGGTTAGGGTCTTCTTTACCATGCTTTGGTTGTGGTGGATTTGTAGACCCGAATTCCCATTTGTTTTCTACCTAAATTTCTACTCGATTTTGACAACATATCGATAGGTATCTCCCAATGATGAGATGTTTAGGAAATCCATTTCGGTTTGGATGTACCTATGCAGATCCCCATGGTATTTCAGAACCATATTTCGCTTGGATTCTTTGATACCCAGCTTGGTGCGCAAGGTATGGAAAGTATTTGTGAACTCTGGCACTGCTTTTTTCTTTGCTTGCCACAGTGTGTTCCATCTCATGTATTGGTATTCATAGTTATCAACAAGATAGTATTGTTCTTTGAGCAGGGCAATAAGCTTCTAATAGATTCAACCATTTTTCTAGGGCATCTACATCTATCTAAACTTCAAATATGTGAATATCAAAATTAACTTGTATCTTGAAGGGAGAGGTTCCTCCAAAATGGTCGCTTGATGAAGATGCACCTATTGCTATCGAAAATCATTGAAGGATGTGTGAAAAATTCTCCACCATTTCATCCCTATGTCACATGAGAGATTGCTCAAGAAACAGGTTAATAGGATCTTCTTCTCCACTGTTTTTTTTTTCTGCCACCATCAAGGGTTTCTTGGGTGTGCGAAAGTGATTTTCCTCAAGAGAGACAAGCTTGAGACCCAATTGGCTATACTTGGACCTCGTTGGGGACATGTGCTGAAAAATGATCAAGAGAAGCCTACTCTGATACCATTGATCCAAATTATTTTCAAAATGAAATGAAAGTAGATGTATTACAATGAAGTACTCATGAAAATTTCCAAAAACAGAGAAATACAACAATAATTTATTTCTATTAATGAAAGAATTGTAAAGAGACTGTAAAAATACAGAGTGCAAGAATCGCTAGAATGGTGTCATCTTTATCTCTAAGAAGAGATGTGACAACTATGCTCATTCACAAGAAGATGATTACAATGAGGCTCTGAAGGCCTTTTTATGATAAACATGAATGCCAAAACCCTATACATCCAAAAACCTAACCCTAGGAGATGAAATGCCAAAAGTCATGTGGGCCCCATTTGGGTAAGTCAGTACATTAACTTCCCAAGGTCGTAACTTTTTCATATGATATTTGTTTTAGATGTGTGACAGTACATTGGAAAGGTATTGTCGAGAAATACACATTATGCAATAAAAATATGACTCTATCTACAATTTGATTATGGCATGCCAAAAAACACATTGTTTAGGGCCCCAAAATGACCCTGGAAGTACAGAAAGATGTGCTGACATGAAAACATAAAAAATAATCTAGTTGGATTAGGTGGGAGGCCAACACTATCCACATGGAAGATGTGTAGGTCTTCAAAAAGCCTCAAAAGTGTAGAACCCATAATTACAAATAAGTACAGAAGAACGTGTTGAACTATGAATGGACAAGAGGAGCCAGTTGGAATAGGTGGGTGGCCACCAATATCCACCAGATCATTTGTGAACTAATTGATGATGATCCAAAATGTAATATCCCCAAGGACGAACCCTGTTGTAATCATGTTTAAGAATTGTAAATCATGTTTTATAGTTTGGTGAGTCGAGTATTGATAAGTTGGTAGGATTATGTGTTTATTAGGCTAGAGAGCCTAAGTGTTAAAGGCCAAGAGCTTGTTTTTGTATATGTAATATGGAGAACATTCATAAAGATTAAACATAGATGTGTATATATTGACCACGAAGAAAGAGTGATGGGGGACTAAGCTTCCACAAAGTGGGTAAGGGAAAAGGGGATGCAAGGTTGGAAAGAGAGGCTAAGTGTTGAGCCTAGGGGGATCAACTCTTGTGCAGGTGCAACACATTAGAGAGAAATATATCACTTGGAAGGAATTCAAGAGGTATTTCAAGAAGAAGTATTTGACTAAGAGATATTATGAAAGAAAGATGAAAGATTTCTTTGAACTCAAGCTAGGAGTCATGACCATTGATGAGTATGAACGTAGGTTTTTGGAATTGTTGAGGTATGTTCTATTCATCAAAGAGGAAATTGTCAAGATTCAAAGGTATTTGAGTGGACTTCCATATTCCATTGGGGACAAGATCTAGTATGATGACCCTAAGACCATGGAAGAAGAAATAAGAAGAGTGAAATGCTTATATGAACAACAAAGATAAAATCCTACCATTTGGAAGGCTTGGGATGACCAGATGAAGTTTTAGAAAGAGCAGAGACAAAAGGGAAACAAACCTCCCTTTTTAAGAAATAGTCCTCAAGGACAACCATCATTTAGAGAGCCAAGAATGGACGAAGTGGGGGATTCAGTGTTGGGGCTGTCAGGGAAACCATAAGTACAGAGATTGTCCCTACAAAAAATGGAAAAGTGAGAGTTGTCCATAATGTTCAGCAAGATGAAACAGTCGAGGACATGGGAAGTATAATGCCAAGGAACTATGGATCCCTGGACAACAAGAAAGATGAATTTCAATCACACATGATTGAAGTAGAAGGTATGATTAACAACCAACCATTTACTATTTTAATTGATTCAGGGGCTAGCCATAGTTATATAGATCCTAAAGTGGTGAAAAGTTTTCATTTTTTGAGAAGCCAACATGAAAATTCTTGGTTAGTGTAGCTGGCTAAAGGAACGAAGAGAAAATTCCCTGAGTTGGTTAAGTCTTGTCCTGTGGACATGAATGGACTGAGCACAAAGGATGAATTGAATGTTTTGCTTTCAAGTTCTTATGACTGTCTAATTGGGATGGACTGTTTGGACCAACACCATTCCATCTTGGACTATCGTGATAAGGAATTCACTTGCATGGATGAGGAAGAGAATCAAAGAACAGTCCAAGGAATTCCCAGATCTCTTGCTATCAGAGAAATCTCAACAATGCAGTTGAAGAAGTGCTACAAAAAAGGCTGTCAATTATTTGCAGCCCATGTGGAGGAAGCATCTAAGGATGAGGTCTCAAATATTGGAGATTAGGTGGTACTAAAGGAGTTTGAAGATGTATTCTAGGAGGTACATGGATTACCCCCTAAGAAAGATATTGATTTCTCTGTAAACTTCATGCATGGAGAAACTCCATTGTCAAAATCTCCTTACAGAATGAGTACGCTAGAGCTAAAAGAGCTACAATTATAGCTTGAAGAGATTCTGAAGAAGGGGTATATATGCCCAACTGTGTCACCTTGGGGTGCCCCAGTCTTGTTCGTGAAGAAGAAGGATGGGACACTGAGATTGTGTATCGATTTCAGACAATTGAACAAATTAATTGTAAAGAACAAATATCCTCTGCTGAGGATTGATGACCTCTTCGATCAGTTGAAGGATGAAAAGGTATTTTCGAAGATAGACCTCAGGTCAGGATATCACCAGGTAAGGATAAAAGAAGAAGACAATAGAAAGACCGCCTTCGGACAAGGTATGGTCACTATGAATTCACAGTGGTGTCATTTGGGTTGTCGAACGCACCCGCTGTTTTTATGTGTTTAATGAATGGTGTATTCAGGGACTATATAGACAAGTTTGTCATAGTATTCCTCGATGACATATTGGTGTATTCCAAGTCGAAGGAAGAGCATGAAAAAAATATGAGGATGGTGTTGCAGGTGCTAAGAGAGCACCGATTGTATTCCAAGATGAGCAAGTGCTCGTTTTATCAAAAACAGATCCATTACTTGGGGCATATTATTTCGAAGGATGGGATAGTTGTAGATCCTGAGAATATTGAGGCCATTAGAGGATGGTCAGTGCCAAAGAACGTGACATAAGTTATCTCCTTCATGGGTTTATCTAGTTATTACATAAGGTTTATCGTAGGTTTCTCGCAGATATCTCACCCTATCACTTCCTTGCAAAGGAAGGACAAGAAATTTCAGTGGAAAAAATAATTGCAAGAAAAGATTTCATCAATTGAAGCAATTGTTAACTAGTGATCCAATCTTGAGGATTGCAGATACAAACAAAGATTTTGTGGTATGCACTGATGTGTGCAAAGAAGGACTGGAAGGAGTCCTCAGTCAGAATGGATTCGTAATTTTTTATGAATCCATAAAGTTGAAATAGAATGAAAGGAACTATGCCACTCATGATTTGGAGTTGGCAGCCATAGTACATGCTCTAAAAAAGTGGAGGCATCACCTTATGGGAAGGAGGTTCGAACTAAGAATAGACCATAACAGTTTGAAGTATTTTTTCGATCAACCAACCTTGAATGCTAAGCATAATAGGTGGTTGGAGTTTCTCCGTGAGTACGATTTTGATATCAAGCATATCAAAGGGGAGGAGAGTAAAGTGGTTGATTCACTCAGCATGAGAGTACACGAGTTATATGCTACAACCATTAGCATGTACCGAACTGATATAAAGGGAAGAATTTTGGAAGTCGAAAATGCAGACTTGTAGTACATGGAGCAGGTAGTAAAGATACAACAAGGCAAGATTCCACAAAAAGTGAAAAATTATAAATTGGAAATAGATGGAACACTTCTGTACAAGAACATAATTTATATACCTAATGTCCAAGAATTGAAACGTATGATTTTGCATGAAATGCATAATGTGCCTTATGTAGGGCACCCTGGATATCGGAAAACTATGGTAGCAGTCAAGAGCCATTATTTCTGGCCAGGTATGAAGAAGGATATTGTTGAATACATCACCAAATGTATGGAGTGCCAGAAGGTTAAATTTGAGCACAAACAGCCAGCAAGGTTGTTTCAACCCTTACCCATTCCTGAGTGGAAGTGGGAGGTAGTGACAATGGACTTCATCACAGGATTTCCTAGAACATGCAAGCAACATGATGCAATTATGGTGGTGGTGGACAAGCTTACGAAATCTGCCCATTTCATTCTATTAAAGACTACTCAAAAGGCAACGAATGTTGCCGACATATTTGTGATGGAAGTAGCATGATTGCACTTAATACCTAAGACAATTGTGTCTGAAAGAGACCCGGAATTTACTTCAAATTTCTAGAAGGGGTTATTCAAGGGGTTCAAAACGAATCTAAACTTTAGTACATCCTATCATCCTAAGTTTGATGGGAAGACAGAGAGGGTGGATAGAGTAAAAGAAGACATACTAAGGATGTATGTGATTGAAAAACCATCGAAATGGGAAGACTACGTGCATTTGGTAGAATTCGCCTACAACAATGGGTATCAAGAATCATTGAAGATGAGCCCATTTGAAGCACTTTATGGAAGAAAGTGAAATACTCCAGTAAGCTAGGATAATCTCGTTGATAGGGCAGTAGTTGGGCCAGAGTTGCTCAAGGAAATGGAAGATCATATGGTAAAAATTAAGCAGAATTTGAAAGTTTCCCAAGATAGGTAGAAGAGTTATGCTGATAAGAACATAATCCATAGGGAATTTAAAGTGGGTGATCATGTTTTCCTGAAAGTAAAATCCAATAGAAGTTTCGTGAAGCTGGGAAACTGCGCCAAGTTGGCAGTCAGATTCTATGAGCCATTTGAAATCCTAAAAAGGATTGGGCCAGCTACATATATGCTTGCATTTCTTACATCCATGACTGTACATAATGTGTTTCATGTTTCATTTATTAAGAAATATATACTTGATGCTAATCATGTAATCGATTGGAATGTGATTCGGGTGGAACAAGAAGGTGTCCTGCAAGTGCATCATGTGTGCATATTGGACCGGAAAATAAAACAGCCCCGGAATCAATCCATAGGGCTTGTAAAGGTCCAGTGGACCTGGTATGGTCCCAAGGACATGACATGGGAGCATGAGGATGCTATGTGGGCATAATACCCGCATCTTTTTGAAGGTTTTGAAAATTTTTCTAGTGTTGTGTAAAGAATTGCACTGAGAAAAGTGTTGGAGTTACTTCACACACACCTAGGATTTATTTTTCCTAAGGTTATTCCTTGTTTATTAGTCATAATTAGTCATTATCCAGTCCCCTATATTTGAGGGGAGGATATTCCACTTGGAGAATGTTCTCTTTCAGTTTGACTAGTTGAGTTGAGCTTATATGTTGCATTGGTTTTGTCACCATGCAACATTGGGATCATCACCAACTTACTACTCTTTGTTCAATGAGTTAATTGAAGACTAGTTGACTAGCTAACTCAGCTAGGTGGTAGTTCACTCCCATAACTGCCTGAGAGACTAGACTAGGTGGCAGTTCACTCATGTAACTATTGGTGTGTGTCCAGATCAATCTAGACCACCACTATGGCTCATTAGTTACTCATGTATCCTATATCTATTGTAAATTATTCACTCTTTGTGTGTGGAATATGGTTAATGAGAATTCTTCCATTCTTTCTATCTTGCTTCTTCTTTCTCAATTTCTCTCTACAAATGTGTGAAGTATTTTCTAGCTAGATCTATTCTATGCAGGTTCAACACATTTACCAAAAGTGCAAAAATAAGGGGAGGGGATTGTAACATCCTCAAGGATGAGCCCTGTTGTAATCATGTTTATGAATTGTAAATCATGTTTTGTAGGCTGGTGAGCCTAGTATTGATAAGCTGGTAGGATTATGTGTTTATTAGGTTGGAGAGCCTAAGTGTTAAAGGCCAGGAGTCTGTTTTTGTATATGTAATATGCAGAACATTAATAAAGATTAAACATCGACGTGTGTAGATTGACCATGAAGAAAGAGTGATGGGAGACTAAGCTTCCATAAGGTGGGTAAGGGAAAAGGGACTGAAAGGATGGAAAGAGAGGCCAAGTGTTGAGCCTAGGGGCTAATATTAGGGGCTTAAGTCCTTAGGAATAATAGTTTATTATTATTCCAAAAGTTGTGAGAAATGTATGTTTTTTTATCCTAAGTTCCTAGAAGGTGGAACATGTGAAAAATGGAACGCATGTTGATGCAACACATGCAACCTCATGGGTGACATGTGTTTGCCGAGTCACATGCAATTTAACTGAAGAATTGAGCTGATATGGGGGTTTGTCCTCCTTTTTTCCATCCATTGTTAGAATCGAGGGATCTCTGCGTCTGAGTTATGTAAGCCTCATGCAGCTCTGAAACCCGAAGCCTGTGATGTTTTCTTGAGAAGATGATACATCATCTACCTAAACTGTTGAGTTTGTGTTCGACCTCTTCGTTAATTTCTTGTCACGCATATTGAAATTGGTGTTACCTAAACCATGTTGTGTCTTAGTGACATGTTGTCGTTTCCTATTTCCACACCCTGTTTTCATGTTGTTGTTGTCACATGTGAGTTAACCCAAGATGTTGTCGTTGTTTTCATCCTGAACTTGCTGGAATTGATTTGGAAACTAGT
Source organism: Picea engelmannii (assembly GCA_009831015.1). NCBI lineage: Eukaryota > Viridiplantae > Streptophyta > Pinopsida > Pinales > Pinaceae > Picea > Picea engelmannii. The sequence goes on along the minus strand of ML777056.1, from coordinate 758,559 downwards.
GGAAGAACCAGGTTGTCAGGCCCATGGTAGAAGAGGCAGGTTTTCAAACCTGTGAGCAACTCTCTTTAGGTGAGGGAGTCTGCTGGGGAAGTGGTTTTCTTCCAGAGAGAGTCCAACACCAATTATGGAGCTCTGAAAATTCCTGATCCTGCCCATTGTCGAGGCCTAGAGGGGAAGTGAAGCACCTATGGAATGTGCTTGTGAAGGTGTATACTCTCGGGTGGAACAGGCATGTGGGGAATGAGATTTTGTGAGTAGTGGGCATAAGAAGGCTCCTGGAGATAATCATTCTGGTTTCTCTGTGCACTTTTCCTGTAACCTCAGTCTAGTCTAGGATTCCCTTACCTTGGGTGGAGCTTAGTTCTAGCTCGGGGGTGACCCATTGCTGAGCGTGATGAGAAGCATGGTCTAAGGCTGGGAGGTTCATGGAAGGTCTGCACATGGTTGGTGGGGTTCCTACAGTTTCAAAGATAAGTATATGCATGTGATTAAATTCAATTAAAATGCATGTCTATGATGCTTGCAATATTATCATGTATTACATTGCAGTGGTATTACTGTTGATTCCATTAATTATGTATGTTAGCAGTAATTATATGTTTACTATGTTAATCCATTTAACTTGATTTAAGTGCATCCTACATAAGTATGATAATTTTTCCACATAGTAGTGTTGTCGGGCAAGTGGGTTGATAGCCGAGGATGTTACACAAAAGAAGAAAAGGATATTAGGTGGAAGAAAGAGGGGTTTTGAGGTATTTGGGAGCCTAGGTGTGGAAGGAGTAATTAACGAGGAAGGTTTAATTTTTGGTGGATGGTGTTGAAGAAGAACATAAAACCAAGAAAGGGTTATACTAATTCTATCTAGAGAAGGGGAGCCAAAGATATAGATTTGTGTTTAGCGCATATTGTTAATCATCATAGTAATTATTATAATATATATGGCTATGTTGGTTGCAACTATTCCTTGGTAGAGAAAATAGGTTGTCTATTGAGTTAATGAAGGTAAGGGTTTAATATTCAATATGTCATAGGGCATTTGAAAATGCACATTCTTGATATTTGTATTGATTAAAAGGGTCATTGTCTATTGATTATAGAGAATAATTTGAATTTGGTTGGAATGGTCATATGGATTTATAAAATGGAATCGGACAATTATAAAAGAGAGATAATAGTCCAAGTTTAGTCAAATTGAGGTTGAGAGTCTATTGACGCAAAAAAAATAAAACAATCTAAAGCCAATTTGTAAGTGGTGAGAGAGTCACACAAGTCCATGTGTGAGTTAAAGAGAAATTCAAAGTCAAGTCAAGCATTTCTTTATTTAAAGAGTCAAGATAAAGTTGTGGTGAGAGTCTCTACCAAAGTAATGTTGCTTTCTAAGATAGACAAAGATTGAGTCAAGTTGCTTGTCTATATGAATAAGAGATCATCATGGTGAATGCAAATCTTTGAATAAGTTATGTAAAACCTTTTGTCTTGAGAATTTGGAAGTGGATGTTCGGTGTTTCCCAACACCTCAATTTAATTTATGATGACGTATTATGATGTATTTAAAACAACAAGTATGTTAGTCTGAGTGGAAGCAAAGTCGGATAGTTATTGTAGTGACATCTAGTCTAGTCAACTATTGTCATGCATTTGAGTCTGTGTTTAAAATGGCCATTCTGACAACAAACATGTTTTATCTGCAGAAATAATTAAGTACCATAAATTATGAAGACAAAATCATGCAAGGAAAGAAAAGAAGAAGATGAAATAATAATACAATAGAAACAAAAGACAAACTCGTGATTAAGTATGGCAAGAGGAAGAATTTTGCAAAGATGAATAGTGAAATACAAAGAAGAAAAGAATCTTGTTGTAAGAGATAAAATAATTTGTAAATGACAATAAGACTCCATATGAAGAGGTAAAACATAATCTATGCTTGGTGATGGATTATAAATGGGTTTATGTAATGGGCTTGTAATTTGAAGGGAATTTAGTAAAGAATGTAGAATGTTTGTTGTAGTTGATATGAAACGTTGAAATGATACATAAGTGTTGTACGGGGTGCATGATTGGTTGTGCCTAACACCCCAAAGGATTGTGGTCCAATGTTGTAAAGCTTTTCCATAGACAATTTTTATTCCCCACGTTTTTAGTAAGCCTTGTTGACTCAGGCCTACATAGATTAGTGTGGTAGCACATTAAATTGTGTGGTGTGTATCCCTCTTATGCATAGAGTCTATGTGTTATCAAGTTGTGGAATTAACCACTAGGTAGGTATGAGGGTAATAGGTGCACTCATATCTAAGCTTCATGGTGAGTCAAATAAGTTTCATCTTTGATTAAGGGGAAGAATGTCAGATGGATTAATCTTAGAGTGTGAGTTGGTTGGGACCAAGTTATGATTAAGAGGAAGTCTAACTTATTGATGAAGCATTTAGGAGAAAATCATTCTTAGATAACTAGTGAGTATAAACCAGATGACACCCATGTATCTAGGTAGATGGATTTATTTTTATATGGACATCAGTGATAAAAAAAATTTAGGTATAAAGGAAGAAGAAGATAGTTTGAGAAGTAATCAGTTTTATGCAGGTACAAAAGACGAAGAAGATAGTTTGAGAATTAATCAGTTTTATGCAGGTACAAAAGACGAAGAAATGGTTTTGACGATGAAGCTCATAACAGAAAAATCCCAAGAGAGTGTGAATTATAAACCAATTTTCCCATCATAATGGTTTGTGGTCAGCCAAAACCATATATGTGCGAGGTTTGTGGTTAGTTGAAACCACTTTTGTGTGAGGTTTGTGGTCAACTTAAACCATCTATGTGTGAGGTTCTTAGTCAATCAAAACCACTTGTAAGCAAAGTTTTTTGTTAGCTAGAATCCACTTGTTGTGATGGTTAGTCATCATCTGAAACCACTTGAGCATTGTTATGGTTAGGAGTAAGCCACAAAATACCTAGGAGATTATGATGAGGGCAAGCCAATAAAATTAAGAAGAACACTAATGGAAGCCCAACCATATGAAGATGACAAAATATGATGACATGAATCCCATAAAGACCTCATCGGATAAAGATTAAAACATGTATCCTTTTAAGGAGGAGTGCTATAATACATCACTAATGCATGTGGCCTAATGAAATGTTGAGAAGGTAAACTAGACTTGATGACCTATGTGAGTAAGTAAGAGATAATTCAATCAAATTAGTTTTTAGAGATACGATGTAACAAATAACCTTTACTAGAGTGAGGAGAAGTGTCTAGAAGAAAGAATATGATCCCTCAATCTATGTTCATGATCAATGGTCGATATTAATATAAATGTGTATAAATAGAAGCTATGTCTAATTACAAAGATCATGTTTTTTTTAGTGTTCATCTCTGCCTCTCTTATATTGTATATTTTGTGAGGTATCTGTCTGTTTTCTATTTTTTCCCTAGATCCTGTCACTAATTTAGCTACCTCGTATGGAATCATGAACACGTGGCACGATTATTTCTAAATAACTAATATAAGCAATAACTCTCTAATATAACCCAAAAAACACACTTAAATATTGCATTGTGGGCATTTCATATCCTTTACTATATCTTAAATCTTGTATTATGGGAATTTCTTATCCTTTACTATATCTATAAAAAAAACAAAAAATATGATTCTTGAAAAAACATATTGGTATGGAGAGTTTTTAGTACTTCTTATTATGACTGCAATTTCTGGTGGTGGTGGTGGTGTTCTATGATAGAATTTTTTTATTATAAGTGTAATTAAGATTGATAGTGGTGACGGTGGGGATTAACATCTACTTGTGATCAAATTTGTTTTTTCAAAGTTTAAGAAAAGAAAAGAATTACATATTTTTGTTTTTCATTTTCTTTTTCGTGTTCCAAAAACTTAAAAAAAAAACATTCTTAACTCACCATAGTTTTGATGAGTTAAAAGGTTAGAAGGTTTTTGTTCGAACAAATATTTTGAAATTGTGATTGAAAGATACTTTCAGAACAACTGTGTTTCATCTTTAACCATATTAATGTTACAAATATGACTTTAGGTAAGGTAAGGAATTACATGGATTTCTTTAAAAAAAAAATGTTTAGAAAGGTAAGGGAAGATAACTATAGTTTTGATGGATTAAAAGGTTAGGAAGGATGTTGTGTAAAAAATATTTGAAATTTTGATTTAAAAATACTCTAAGAGAGTGATTTTAATTTTCAACACTTTTAGTGCCACAAAGATGACACATTCTTTCAGCCCATAACATTTTAAGAATTGTCCAATGCCATGTTTCACTATCCAACTAGTGAGAATTTACTCTTATTAGTCCCCACCAAAGGTGTAGAGGGACTATAGCAATCGAGAATTCATTTTCTTCATATTAATTTGTGCTTTGACTATAAATTTTTTCATAATCTCTATTGTTCAAACTAGAGAACTAAAAACATTATTTTTTATATAATAAACAAAACCTTATATGTCATCATCTCATTGGAGAATAGATTCAAAGTCTTATTCCCAGCTTCATTATTCCCAATGTTTTAAATGTTAGCATATCCAAATTTTTGATCATCTACACTCTTTTTGAATTTTTATTATTTTTATTTAAACGTTTACATATCCAAAGTTTTGAGCATCGACACTCATTTTTAAGTACTTAAATAGGTATGACAAAATGCATTCTTTTTTAAATGTTTACATAGCGTGAGGCCCTTAAACAGACCTGGCATCCTTCAATGTTTACTTAACAGGCCTGACAACCTTCAATGTTTACTTAATAAGCCTGTCACAATATATTTTCCTCCAATGTTTGGATACAATATTGTATTCAGTGAATTTGGGAAATATTGTTGTCCACCGACATTACTGGTTCACTAGTTTTTTCTTTCTCGCTAATTCGTTGGTTCGTTGGATGTTTCTTATTATTGTTTTCTTCAACTTTGCAAAGTTGAGGTCCTGCAACTACAGTTGGACCTCTTGGTGCTTTCTCGCTGGTTTGTTGTTTGTTGCTTTCTCTTGTTTTCTTCAACTTTGCAAGGTTTAAGTCCCACACCCGCAGTGTGACATGTTCTTGCACTTTGCAGGGTTGAAATCCTACACCCTTGATTACTTTAACTTTGCAAGTTTGAGGTCCTGCATCCACAATTGGACATTTTGTTGTAGTTTGTAGGGTTGAGATCCTACACGTGCAATTGCACCAATGATTTTGTCATTCAACATTCACGAGGAAGTTTCAATACCATGGTTTAATTCATATTCGTTGTTTTTTGTTTACTATTTATAGTTTGTAGGTAGGAATGTTCAATACTAGGAGGTGTTGGAAATTAAAATAAATGTAAAATAAATATAGAAATAATACCTGAGTGAAAATGCTCTTACAGAACATCCTTAAATGTGACTACTGGAATCAAAGAAACAATAATGTATTGTTGCCTTTGTAAAATGTTCTTGTATATGAAAATTAAAGCTAGGTATAGAAGGACTAAGTATGGTAAGAAGTTAAGTAGGCTGCAAAAAAATTTGACAACATTGTCAGTCCTTACCCTTCCTTATCAGTGACATATTTCAGTAGGTTATAAAAAAAAAGTTGCAGGACATGGAATCTAAATCCTGGGTAGAGGATGAAGATAAAAGGGAAAATTAAATTCTTAGTGGGCAGTGGAGTTTGAGCACTGGTTTATTAGCAGATTATGGGATGGGGATCAATAGACTTGAGAGAGAAAAAGATGTGTAATTGCAGGATTAGGGGGATTATCAATAGGTTTAGGAAAATCAAGGGATCTTGGAGGATTACGCTAAGGGTCCATAGGTTTTAAATAGTACAATACTAATCAATACCTCTTAAAACAACTGACAAAAATTTTTGTTGCATAGATCATACCTTACATCTTCATATACTCGACGTTGGGATGGTACTGGTTAACCCTCTTGTGCATATGTTGCAAGTTTCTCTTTCACCTAAGGGATGGTACTAAATAACCCTCTTGTGCATCCATTGCAAGTCATTATGTTCACTTCCTGTTTTTACTAAAGGGGTAAATTGTAGGCGTAAAGGGTAAAAAAATGATTCTAGATCGGAGCCCAGTGACAAAGGTGTAAATACAGATGGTAGTGCATAAGGTAAAAAAGAGATTAGGAAGGTGACAAATAGATTGTATACGTGGGTGGATTTGAGGACCTTAGCTCTTTCATAGATGGTTATTATTTATGTGGAAGACACATGGTTAACCACATGTGAAGGTTTGCAACATGGTGGACACTTGGCAATGAGAAGATTTTGTTGTTGTTTCTGTTTGATTAAATTAGTCTAGCTATTTGTCTTTTAGATTCCGACATGTATGGTGGAAAACCTGCATTCATTGCATGTGTTCATACTACTCTGGCCCGTACTACTTCGGGAGTTGTACAAATTCTGCAATCAGAAACTCTGGAAGTGTCGAATAGCCAAAGTCCGAAAGTCCTTGATAAGGATGGTTAAAGTAATCTCGGGCTGATTAACAGTAGGTGTGATTTAATGAGTCCAATAGAAAGTCAATCTGGGATACTTTCACGCTTCACATTTAAAAAACTCTTGAGGTCCCGAATTGGCACCATGTCTAAGTATGGTTCGAAGAATTCCAAAATTTGGAAGAATGATAAATATAAAACAATCTAGAAATAATAACTGAGTGAAAATTCTCTTACAAAACATCCTTAAATGTGACTACTAATATCACAGAAACATGAATGTATTACTATACCCGAAAAGTGTTTAAAAAGAAAGATTTTCACCTTTGCAAAATGTTCTTATAGAAGAAAAGTGTAGCTAGGTATAGAAGGGATAGGTATGGTGCAAAGTTAAGCAAGCTACAAGAAAATTTGACATCATTGTCGGTCCTTATCCATCTTTATCAGTGACATATTGCAATAAGTTATAAAAAACAAATTGTAGGACCTGCAATGCAAATCTTGGGTGGAGGATGAACATAAAACACAAAATGACTCACGTCCAAACATTAGTTCTTGTTTCTCCTTTGTTGGAAAATTAAATTTTCTGTGGGAAGTGGAGTTTGGATAATGGTTTCCTTGTATATTATGCGATGGGGATCAGTGAGAAACAAGATGTGTAATCACAAGATTCGGGGAATTATCATTAGGTTTAGTAAAATCAAGGGATCCTGAAGGATTAGGATTAGGGTCCATAGGTTTTAATGAGCACAATGTTAGTCAATACTTCTTAAAACAACTGAAATGATTTTTTGTTGCATAGATCATACCTTACATATTCACATACTCGGCATTGGGATGGTGTTGGTTTACCCTCTTGTGTAGACATTGCAAGCTTCTCTATGAACTGAAGGATGGTACTAAATCACCCTCTTGTGTAGCCATTACAAGCCATTTTGTTCACTTCCTGTGTTTACCAAAGGGATAAATTGTAGGCATAAAGGGTAGAAAAACAATTACAGATCGAATCCTAGTGATAAAGGTGTAAAGACATATGGAAATGCGTAAGGTAACGAAGAGCTTAGGAATGTGACAAATGTATTGTAGACGTGGGAATATTTGAGGACCTTATCTCTTTCGTAGATAGTTATTATTTGTGTAGATGAGACATGGTTAACCACATGCAAGGGTTTGCAACATGGTGGACACTTGGCACCGATGAGATTTGGTTATTGTTTCTGTTTGATTTAATTAGTCTAGCTAATTTTCTTTTGGGGTCCACATCCATGGTGGCCATCATGCAATTATTGCACATGTTTGTACTACTCTGGGTCAGTACTACTCCGGGAGTTGTACAAATTATGCATTCAAAAACTCTGTAAGTTCCCAATAGCCAAAGTCCCAAAGTCCTTGATAAGGATGGATAAAGTAATATTTGGTTAATTAAAAGTAGGCATAAGTTAATGGCTCTAGGAGAAAGTAACTTCGGGAGACTTTCACGCTTCACATTTAAAAAATCTCAAAGTCCTAAAATGGCACTGAGTATAGGTACGGTTAGAATAATTCCAAAATTTGGCAGAATGATAAAACTTTAGCAGGGGCACTGTAACAACCCTCCTATGTTAAGGACAACTACTCTGACATCAGGTGCAATTTTTTTTTTTTTTAACCGTGTGTGTGCGCATGTAGAAGAAGCAACCCTCTCAATCCTACATGACCACTCGAACCAACAGGACGCAAGTAAGACAAACAAAATCAAGACGACAAGACAGATCATAGTGACAACAAGGAAATAAAGCCCCTGGGCACAAGGCTTGCAGCTAGCAGCAGTAAGCAGAAATAGACACCAGGGGTTAGGTATAGTAATGTCACAGAATGGAAGAATCCAACAGTAGAGTCGCAGTAGTGGAACTGTGCCTTTAAACAGCCCGAGACTACTGATACGGCTCAGAGTGTGTCGCAAGAGTGGAACTGTGCCT
>ML777056.1:719286-749089 GCA_009831015.1 Picea engelmannii | reverse complement strand
TATCACCGTAACGTTAAAGCCAAAATAATACATGATAAAATTGAACAAATATATTTAAAACTATAACCTGCACCTCGATATTAACAACCATATAACCCATAAATTAACCACCATGTTAAACCAAATAGTATCCACATAATATTAACTCATCATGTTAACCATAATAATTCACCACCATATTGAAACCCTAATCATAAAAACCGCATATTAAACTAAGAATGTGAACAAGAATAAAACATATATTCACAGCAATGTTAACCTTAGTATTAATACAACATATAAAAAGTAATAATATAAACCAGAACGGACACGCCTTCCCAACAAGAAATGAACCCTAGTAATTAATACAACATATGAAAAGGGTGGCGATTAGAATATGGGGACTACCATATTTTATTACGCAAGAAGTGGAGGGTTGAAATTATGATCCTTCATTTATTGTAACTACCGAGAATATTTTAAAGATATCAAATCTTGTCTATAAAAATCACGTATATAAATAGGTCATTAATTCTAGCTCTTTTTCAATAGGTGTAGACCTTATGCTTAACAAAGACAATGCAATATTTAACTAAATTAAGGAACATGCCCATATAAAATATGTGTAAATTTTATAGTTATATTTTTTTTATATATTTTTGTTTAAATGTTATATCTAAATAAATAAAGAACTTTATCAATAAAAATTAGAAATATTGAATGTGAAATTTCAAATCACTTTTCTTTTTTTTCAAAGTAAATAATTTAAAAAGAACTTTTAATTCCTTAAAGTAAGTGGATAAATGACGAACTGATAATGAATTAACAGTTAAAAATAATCATAAAAATACAAAGCTGAATAAGTAATGAATGTGATAACTCCTTTTATAGTTGACATAATTCAATTAAATAATCTCCTATCAATTATCCCTCCGTCAAGCAGGGTTTAACCACCATCCAGCAAGAGAATATGATGCTTAAAACTTCAAGGCACACCGCTATACAATACCTAACCATCATTTATCCAACCCGCGAGTATAACTTAGCATGAACCATTTCGCCATTCAATGAAGAATAACCAGCCATATGAATTTATTTAATGTATGCCAGGATAACCAGAAATCACTAACGATTAACCCTTTTTAAAACGATTTACAAAATGGGTTTCCCTAAGCATATGTATAATTCTAAAACCACCAGGTGGTTACGCCAGCTAAAAGTTATTTCTAGTGCACCGCTAGCCCTGCTATCGTTTACCATAGGATCTCAAAACAACAACCTAAAATAACCATATCCATAGCGGTGGCAAATGACTGCGCGAATCAATTAACAGTAAAATCTACATCTGTTTTCCACCAACCATTGCATTTAGCTTATAAATAATATTTATTACTAGTTCTTTAAGCAACGGTTACTAGTAGTTACCTTTGCGTCCTACAGCCGCTCTATAATATAGTAATCACACAGTACATAAAGGCAAACAATGCATTACAGCTACAGCAGTTAGCTGCCCAGCCATGATGCCAATAGCACAAAATCCAATAACTAGCAAATTTACAGCGTGGGAGTGCATGCCGACAATCAATGGTCAAGGGCGACTATCTAAGGCATCTTTCAGAACCAGAGTGTCCACTCAGAAGATTTCCTGATGGTGTCAAGAAAATACCCTCACAGCGTACAGCACCCTCATGTAGAGTTAAGGGAGACGGATTCCAATAGAGAACACGCAATAAAAAATTTAACTGTCATTAATTAGGGTACAGGATCTAATAATTTTATCTGTCATTCAATGGAAGGTGAAACAACAATGGTTACATAGCCGTCTTGGTCCAGCGCATAGATTCTCTGTCGATAGGGGTAAGGAGTAAACACGCCGTGCAAAGTAGAATGTAAAGATAAAGCATACGCCCTTCAATGGACGAGTTGCAGGACGACCGTATGGAACAGAACAGGGCGTACCCAAATGAGACAACCCCACGCAACAACCCATGTTTACTACATATACCTGTTACATCTATTTAATTCTTTCAAACAATGAATATTTTGAATATTTAGCACAGTAAAATTGTATGCAGCTTCTCCGATGATTGTTAGTAGCCAGTTCAATGTACTTTTCAGATTTCTTAGAGAAAACTAATAATGGAAATAGATATGGCCTCATTTCTAATGATTAATTGGTCTGATATAGTTTTCAATTCGCACCGTCAGTTTCTCCATTTATTCTAATGTTAAAAAAAAATCTAAACGTAAATAGGTGTCATCTATTCATTGCTTCTTACATTGTTTGCTTCAGATGCAGTTAAGTTTTGCAGTGTTCGTTTTAGAAATTGAGAAAGATGCAAGCTACATATTACACAATCTAAATTATCCAAATGGACCAGAACAGGCCGTATGGATCTCATTGCTGAAGGGTTGGAATGTAGATTCTGGGAATTAGCTTTCGTTTTCTTATAGACTAAATTTCTTGTTTTAAACCTCATTAAACACAACCCTGGGATTGAAAGGAAACACACGTTCTGGGTTTGCAGAAATTTACATAATATATAATATAATCTGGATTGAAAGGAAACACACGTTCCGGGTTTGCAGAAATTTACATAATATATAATATAATCTGGAATGAAAGGATACATGCGTTCTGGGTTTTGCAGAAAATTTAAATAATACCTAATAAAATCGGGAATGAACGCAATTACCTTCTATAATCGCCCATAATGTAAAAAGAAAAGCGAAAACCCCCAAAAATGAAAACCCACGCTGTAGGTGACGTCCAACAACAAAGAATGCCCAATACAATTTAAAACGCCCCAAGGCACTGTACATACACCCAGCATAAAAAAGAAATGCATAAATCGAATAGAAAATGCCCAGGACTCTGTGTATACGCCCAGCATCAAAATAAATGCACAAATTGAATAGAGCACACCCAGGATTAAAAGAAATGCCCAATACAATAAAAAAAAATGCCCAATACAATTTTTACCCCGCCCTAAACTGTTCCCATATGAAAAAAAACGAAATATCCATCATCCCAACTAATTACCAGTAACCCTAAACTGAGCTGATCATAAAAACAAGAATCTTCTGAGTCTAAGGACGAGGAAAGGACATTCACATCCATACAATCACAATATTAACAGTAATCACTATGCCTTCTACCTTACTAAGTTCAGGAACATACCTTGGCCTGGTTGTCTGCCGCAATTGACTCCCGTGCTCTCTGCTGCTTCCGTCTTCAGTGCTCCCGCTTGCTTGCCGACCTCAATGAGCTCACCGGTACCTCCCATCCAAACGCTAGGGGTACTCTTCTTCCCCCTCAGCCCCCCGAGCCGCAAAGGGGCCACACACAACCAAAGAGTCACTAGCTCCTCAGCTCGCCTCCAAGGCTGAGATACCACTCACAATGTGCTGAGGCTTCCCAACTCCTACCAGAAAATCAGTCAGTCTCTCTTTCTCCCTAGCAATCCAATCTCAGCAAAAACAAAAAGCCCCTTTCTTTTCCCTTCTCCCCTCCCTTTATCCCCTCAAACCCTAATTCTCTTTTCACTTAGGTTTTCCCCCTCTTTCTCTTTTCACTTTCTTAAATTTCCTTTTAGTTTAAATCGTTTATAATTTCATTTTTATTTTTCCCTTTTTTCAAAAATTTAAGGGTATGAGTGCTCCTCATTTTTTTTTAAAGATTTGTTTATAATACAAATATAACTTTTACAATTTGTTTATAATTCATAAGCTTAAATTCATTTGTTTATAATTTGTTTATAATATAAACATACACATATTTATGTTTTCATCTTTCTATTAGGAAGCATGCATTCCTTATTTAATTTACCATTAATGTATCTGTATTTTCAGGATTAAGGAGAGGGATTTAGGCGATGGCGAAACAACATAGGGGAAAAGTAAGTGTTTTACAAAAATGAAAAAAATGATTTACGTGGAGGGATGGCGATGTGGTAAAACGAGCTAGGCAAGTATAAGGGAGATGGACACTGGGAGATCCAGGCGATGGAGGTCAGTTTTATTAAGTAGACACGGATTAAGGGAGGGTGATGGTCTGAGTTTTATTTTCTCTTCTTTTTTTTTGAAATTTCAGTCATTAAGGCCACACTAAATTCCCCCCCCGGTTTCTAGAAGGTCTTAGGCTTAGGGTTTAGATTCTAAGCTAGGCGACGATGGGTTAAGGGTAGGGCTTAAGGTTTTATTCAGGTGCTGACGACTTAGGGCTAATTAGGCTGACTCCATTATCCACCCTTACCGCGACGTGCCCTTCAGGTCGCACCACGTGCGCCAAGGGTGCCACTCACCTCTAGAATTTCATTGTGCAACGTGCCCTTCAGGATGCACCACGTGCTCCAAGGGTGCCACTCGCCGACTAAACTGATTGGTAGACCTCTATAACCCCTGGAGTCAATACTCCGCTAGGTGAGCTAGTAGGAGACTAAGGGCTCTAAGGAATAAGGCCCGTGCCTTATTGCACGCCCCTTAGAGTCATCGTGAGCAACTGTCGCAGTCGGCCCTCATGGCATCGTGGGTCCTCTCGAACTAGGTAATCATTAACCTACAGTTCGAGCCACGGCGGGAGTGCTAGCAAGCAGTGGCAGGGCTTCTGTCCACCCCTCTCCCTCAACCTCTCTGCAATCGTGTGTGGCCCCTTTACTCCATATGTGAGTCAAGTCGGCAAGCTATCGTCAGCCTGCATCACCAGTAATCATGTCAGAAAAGTCGTCATCAAATCATCAATCAAATAAAACATCATAATAAACATATCAACCCAAAAGCACACTCCCTGACTCAGTCCGGAGTCCAAGGGGGTTCTACCGATGCCTCTGCATCCTCAAGGTCAAAAACCCTGCACACTCAACAAAACCGAGTCAATAGCACCCGTCTAATCAAATAGTAACACATCATGTCATCTGTCAATCACATCATAATCAAATATAATAGTTCTAATGTCAAAAAGGGTCCAGATCACTTGCGAGCAAGTGTCCTCAAATAATAAGTGGTCTCAGTGCGCCAGAGCAGGATGTTACAGGCACTAAAGTAGCAGGGTCACCGAGATCACGATTTGCAAAAGTGATCGACGTCTCAGATTCATTTCAGAAATAAGAGGCACCCAAATGTTAATCTCCTTACTGTCTACACATTCAGTTATCTCCAATGGCCTCAAACAATGCATAGACATGTCAATGCTCCATACAAAACCCACCTCCGTCACAGCCATACTGACATACAAAAAAGGAAATGGGATGTTCTCCTCATCTTTATGTTCGTGAAACCATACGTTTAATGCATTTTCTAGGATGTACCCTTCCAATCACATAGGCCCACTTTCATGTCCCAGACATCATACCATAGCTCTTTGGAAAATTTAATTGCACAAGGATTTGTCAGACAAATTCAGAGTTTTCATTGTTGAGCAAGCATCTACGAGGACCTTGCCATCCCTTTTTTGCAGATTATGACAGGGAAATATTTTATTCTCTAAGGAAAACCACATATAATTGTTAGTTTTATGCTTGACTTTGGGTCTTCCAAAGCATCTTCCATCATCATTTCCACAAATGGACCTCATCTTGTAAAAATGATTCTTTGTAACCTAAATGGACAGTTCATTGATATTCCCAAGATGAGTTCCCTAGTACCCAATATTAGAATATCCTCTTCATCTTGTAAGATAATTGAAACATCTTAGAATATCTTCTTCATCTTGTAATACAATTGAAACCTTGATAAGTTGTGATATGTGTTGGTTCCATTCCTATGGTAAAAGTCCATGAACGTCTAATTCTCCCCCTTTTGTTTATCCCACATACCATCTATGTGAGTGTTCTGAGTGGGAGACATCAACAAGTCATTTCATATCTGTTTAGTGTTAATTTGTGAAGAGTGGGTATGAAATTAAATGATGAATGTGATTATAAAGCTATAGACAATGACTACCAAAACACTTATAAGATGCACAACTAAAATAAGTTTAAAAATTATATGTCTTAAATAATCATTCTTTGTACTGAGCTAGTTTATACTATCATTTTATTTGCATTAACTTTTCTATATGGTTGAGCACTAACTATATCTTTGTTTGTTTGTCATATCCTATAGCAACCACAGAGCACTAAATTTGAAATGAAAAATGTTGAAGGATACATAGAAGAATTGGTATGCAGTTTTGAACTTATAGTTATCTTTTTTTTCTATTTGCATATTATCTGAACATAGCTAAGAAACATAGTGAAAATCAAAACTTAAAAGATGGAGCAAGTAATAGATGTTGAGTGTTATCAAATAGATATAGACTCCATTGTACATGATAACATCAACTAGGTATTGCATAACAATGTCCTTTTCATATTAGATGCATTCTCATGTACTGCAAAATATTTCCTCTTCAATGCATTTCAAGTTCTATTGAACTTCCATTATTCCTCGACCGAGCTACATAATGGATTGATAGATAATTTATTGGCTTGTTTAGAAAATGGCAACATTGAGGCATCAGATTCATATCAATATGAATTGGCATCTGATTTTCTTTGACAATTGCATGGAATACATGATGCCAGTACATATCTTTCAAAGATGCAGTTGTATTCATATGAAAATCTACCTCCACATGAGAGAGGACTTTAAGGAGATACATTTTCTATATGATGGTTGGCCAAGTGGTTGAATATATCAATTGAAATTTGTTCATTAACAAGAAAAAAAGATATCTACTATTCAACAAAACTGCATCTAGAGATCCATATTGCATCTTGTTCCATGATGCCAATCCTCTAAGTGGTCATTATGAACTACTAATCTATAAAAAAATATCCATATGAAATCTTGGAGGATCTGATATTTACTTGTCCCTCATTTTCAAAGACCTTCAATTGCATTGGAAATGAATTATGCATCATATACACTCACATGGATTGCACATAGCAACAACTATTACATCAACTTGTGGAGATAGTCTGTTCAATGCAATTTTCTATTTGATAGCAATAGAGTTTGACAGGAACTCACTACACCTTTAAACTGTGAAATCCTTTTGAAATACAATTATAGGTGGCAGTCAACAGGCATTTAATTCCTTACATCGACACCTTCTACCATATATCATAGAAAGTATGTCGAAAATTGGAAGTTGGCAACAATACCTTGTAAACATGGAAATTCCATATGAGAAAGGAAATATAGAAGGTGGTACATTTTGTTTACAATGGAAATCTATCATATTCAGAGTAAATATCCAGGTCTGTTCAACCCTTTTAGATAGTATTGTCCATTTCTACTGTATTGATTCAAACTATGATTGAACAATTGACATCATATCATCGAAAACTGATACGACATACATCCATTATCAACCTTTTATAAGAAATAATTCCAATTCAATATCCACTGTCCATCCTAACCAAACCGCATTGAACCTACAAAAGCATCGCATATTGTCTAATCATGATGAAACTCATCCCAATTGTCATCAGGTCATAGAGAGATTAAACAAAAACGTAGAATGACTTATCACAACTTGAAAAAGGTCATACGCGAAAGAAATAAATACATTGGTGCACTTCCTTCTAGACCTATGAATTGTATGACCGATCATCATTAGGTGAAAGGAAGCTTGACCAAGAAACACAAACTCACATATAACAACCTAAAAAGTTTTGTGCATACACAACATGAGCACATTTACACACTTCCTATTGAACACAAACATCGCATGTCCAATGACAAAGAACATCACCGTTTGAACCATCGATATGGTGAGGAGGCAATACTTGTACCAAATGTTGATTCCACCTTCAACATGGCTTTTCAATAAGTGAAAATAGTTTCGAGTGGAAACCATAAGTTAACCTGCCACATGTTGAAAAAAAAGATACATGAGAGAAATAGATGCAACTACATATCCCACAATGGTCGTGATACTGACCGAGAGGAAAAAATTACATATCATAAACTACAGCCAACATTGTGCAATGCTAGCATTGAAAATCAACAAACACTTTCTATGCATCCTTGTCTAGGAAAGGGAGATGCAAAGAAGACCTATATGAAACAAATTAAAGACACTCCTTCCATTGCATGTGTGATTTGTGAATAATTGAATTTTTCAAAAAACACTAAGTCTTTCACCCTTGACTTGCAAAAACAATACATCAGCTTAACACTAAATGATAGAACATTTTCCACTAGAAAAATTTGTCTTCCATGCAAACGATCACTTGAAAATGGAAAATTGTCTCAATTTGCAACACCTGACCAAATAAGATGTAAAAAACCACTACCAAATGTAAGTACACTTGCAGAAGTTGAAGATATACTTGTGTCTCTATGAATTTCATTTGCACAAATCAGTCCCTGCGGCTATAAACGACCCCAAATGGGATTAACATGATCAATTATTAACGTGCATGTCCAACTAGATGTGGTGCAAAAAGGGATTCCACAATGCATGAGTGAAATGGTGATAACCACTGTAGATCTCAAAAAAACTTTGCAGTACAAGAATGCATACCAGACAGGTAGAGTGTGTGTGCACATTGTCATGAAAGAATTAAAATAATTATGTTCCAAGACCCTGTACAAAGCACAACACATTTGTATAAATGATAACTGGAACCATGTTCTTGAACAAGGAAATGACAAATATCCACAAACTTTTGACACTACTAGTGAATTTTAAACAAGCGATGAATCAGAGAATGAAAGACCTACTGAAACATTGATACATGGATTCACTGACTCACAACACATTCATGATTTGCAAGACAAGATTGTCAAAATTGCACCTACTGAAGGGAAATGCCCACTTGGAATATTCAAGGACAAATTTTCCGAGGAAATGAACTTCCCAACATTGTTCTATGGAGATCCACGTGCCAGTGACATCATGGAATAATTCAATGACCAAAAAATAGATCGATGGGAACTGTTGCATTCAAGCTGTGACTTCTCTTGTCACATAACAATTTTTTTTTTTTAAATAATGCGCATAATAATTGAGAAAGTGCTCTCTTTCATGTTGGTGTGAATAATAAAAGGCCAGCTACGAGGAAGAAATTTATTGGCCAGAGATGTAAAGTACAAAGAAAACCTAGAAAAAATCCTAAAATCTGATATTGGATACATAGATTTCAAAAACATTCGCATCTCTCCTCACTACTTGAAACAAAATAATAAAACTATATTTGTGATGATCCGAAAATTGGGACCCCCAACTTTTTTCATCAAATTTACAAGTTGAGAGAATCACTGGGGTCCATTGGTGACTACGATGTCTGCATTATATAGGAATAGGAAAAGGAAAAAATGAACTGATACATTGGAAAATGATGACATTGACTACCTCATAAGAAAAGACCCAATGACATGTACTCATTACTATAGACATAAAGTAAATGATTTGAGGCAATTGATATGTCATGATGGAAAGTTCTTCAGAAAAATATCAAACTATTATTTTCTGATTGAGTTCCAAAATAGAGGGAGTGAGCATGACCACGCACTATTATGGATAGAGGGTGCACCGGTATATGGAAATGACAACAACTCACAAATCTAGCAGTTTCTGGAAAAATATGTAACATGCAACAGAGACCATTTGGATCTAGAGCCTGCAAAAGTTCATAGACATTACCATACAAGAAGATATAAAAACAAAAGAATTCACATTGTAGATACAACTTCCATGTGCTGCCAATGAGAACAACAAGAATCATAAAACCAATTAGTTTAGAGGATAATGCTCTCATTGAGAAATAAATATCTTTGTTCTCATTTCTAGAACAACGAGACTTCAATGACTTAATTAGATTCGAAGAATTCTTGGAAAAACTAAATCTAACAGAAGATGAGTACATCCAAGTGATACAATCTACACTTAAACAACCAACAATTTTCCTTAAACGAAAAATTTCACATATTTGGAACAACGGTTTCTCCAAGGACATGCCAATTATGTTGAATGAAAATACAGACGCACAGTATTTCCTCAATGCATATGATGCGACATCATATGGTACCTCGTAAATGAAAAAGGATGACAAATCTATGATAAGTGCATTAAGAAGAATACGCTGAGAACATGAAAAAAATAAAATTTATGCTATGCAATTGATATGTACACTTGGAAATAAATTACTTAATCTTCAACAAATGTCTTCTCAACAAGTAGTCCACATTTCACTTTCCCTACCTTTGAACTATAGTTCAAGGAAACATGTCTTCATAAACACATCTCCACTTGACACACGCACATTCATGCTTAAACCACCATCTTTGCTAGAACAAGAGCCTGATAATTTATAGGACATGATATGTCACTCTATTATTGATTACTACCTCCAATGTCCACCTCCTATTAAGCATATCTTCCTAGCAAAATTCATATCAAATTACAAAAAACATGGTACACCCATATGAAAAAGAAAAAATCCAAATTTAATACACTTTGTCAAATACAACAAACACATCGACTATGAAAACCTCTGTAGATAAAAACTATTTTTGTACATTTCATTTGATCAAAATGAAAACAAATTAAAACACAACTTACCTACATGGGAATCTGCATATATTGCTTATGAGACTATAGTAGAAACCAATGAGGCTAGATTTACATACAATGTAAACCCAGCATGGGGTGATTTAGAATGTTTACTTGATGAACTAGAAAACATTGACAATGTTGATGAGACATTAACAAACCATAAAACAACTAGAACTCTTTGTGAGTCCTATGAATTGCAAGAAGATTTTCCTTGTCCTTGAGAAACCACCATTGAAAAATGTATCAATATTGGGTTTAAAGTCACAAAACATCCTTTCTTTATCGAAAATTACGAATACTAAAAAGTTAGATTACTATTGAATCAAGAACAACAAGCAATCCTAAAGGACATTGCAATGAAAAAACGCTTAAACATGCACACTCATGTGCAATTGTTCCTTGCAGGTGGGGCAGGAGCAAGAAGGACATTCACAGTGAAAGAACTATTACAAATTCTTGGACAAATCTATAATTCAAACAATTCGATTGACCCTATGAAACCAAAGGGACTAATAGTTGCATGTACAAGAAAAGTTGTATATAATGCAAGTGGAGCAACAATAAACTCCGCATTGTTAATTCCTTTTAACAAGTCACATTTTCTTCCACACAACAAGGAAATGTTAGATACATTGTCTAAGATTTATGATGAACTACAAATTGTCTTCATAGATGAGGCATCTTTGATTGGAAGTTGCTTCTTATATTCCATTGACAATAGACTGAGAAACATAAAACATGTTCACACGAAATACTTTGAGGACATTGACATGATATTTTGTGGAGATCTTTACCACCCACAACCCATTCAATATTCTCTGATATTTGAACAACCTACGGTCAATATGAAAAAAATGATACATGAATTTTGGAAAGGCAACATAAAATGCATTGAATTACATACTACAATGCGCCAAAAAAATGAAACATTTATTCCAATTATGAATAGAATGTGAACAAACAGTCAAACATGTGATGAATTAACATATATCAATTCAAGGTGCATGCGACCTGCACCAACAGACCCAACCTTCCCTTACCTATTCTACAATAATAAGTATGTTGTAATGCATAATAGGTACATGCTATCGATCATGCCTAGAAATGATATCATCATCAATTCAATTGACCTTGAATAAGACAACCATGGCAATGTACCATGCCATCAACATACAACCACTTTTCATTTACAATTTGTCCTGAAATTAGACATGCTAGTTGAAATATATTTCTGCAACTACGATTCACATGATGGCTTGGTGAATGGTGAAAATGGAATACTCAAAGATTATACCAAAACATAAAAATTTGATGTCCTCTGGATTAAGTTCCATGACACGCATATCAGCCACCGATAAGATAACAAGTTAGCTTATCTATATAATTCAAACACTTCACGTGATTGGACACCTATATTACGAATATCAAACCCAATATCGACATAGGAAAAGACAAGTCAACTAAAGATTCAAAAATTGCTTCCAAATAAACCTACATGTGCACGTACATTCCACAGATTACAAGGGCTAACACTTGATAGTGTTGTGATCGACCTTGCTGGAATACGAATACATAGACTTGTATACACAGATTTGTCTTGTGTCATAAGCATAGACTCGTAATTTCTAAGCACTCTTACAAAATATAACTTCAAAGTCAAACATAAAGTTGATATTGAGATGCAACACCTTTAGACTAGTGAAAAATGGCATCTACAACATGATTACCAATCCATACAAACTAACTCATTTGTATCAATTCTCTCACTTAACACGTGCAACCTACATGCACATATGAATGATATACTCAATGACTATGACATAATACAATCTGATATTTTGTTCTTGCAAGAAAAATACATGACATTATGCATGAAAATTAAGCAATTTCCAAATCACAATTGAATATAAAGTTACATTACACATGGAGTGATGATATTAGTAAAAAAAAATGTAACAATTTTGGAGCATATGCATTTCGAAGAATTTTTTTTTGATATGGTTCTAGCAAGAGTAATCTTCCATGAATAAAAAATTGCAATATTGAATCTCTATGCCGCTCTACATGCAACATTTCCCAACATACTGAATGTTGTTTCAAATGCATTACAACATTTACATCTAAATGAAAGCATTATCATTCTAGGACACTTCAATGCTGACATGCTACAAAATACTGCTAGAACAAAAGAATCGGAAAACTACATGTGCAATTACATTCTCCGCTTTCTTTTGGATAAGATAAACCATGTACAAAATGCACTTATTGACCATGTATGGTCAAATGTGCCCATTTCACAATACAACCTCTTTATCTTACACACATACCGGCTTGATCACGATACAATTTGTATTGTACTTGAATTATGAAATATACATCAAGCATATTACAAAATCATATTTCCATGTCTCAAAGCATATCTAGATAATTTGTTTCACAAGACCAAATTATTCAGCTAGGATCATCCAACTTCTTAATTTTTTCTAGTTTGTAATAGATTTTGGATAGAAAAGATTCTATACAACCACAAACATGGATTAAGAAAAACAATTTAGGTACATTCTTCTAAAACTATCTATTACTCTATTCCTTTGGTTCTAATTTACTATATGTACATATTCCTTTGTTTTCCTTACACACCAACTTACATTCATGTTCATTGTATTTTGTACTTTCCTTCATTTAAGCAAACAAAATAACTGGACAATACGAAGAACTCTTAACCAGAGATGTAGAAGAAGACATATGAAAGTGCATTCTTATACCCTTATTCCATACTCCATTGCTTTGTATTTCATTTATTCTGTGTATAATTATTCTACTGATTTGTAGCTCATTTTTTTTTTTATATGTAGATACTACATATCTTCCTACATATTAAGTTATTTTCATGGCAATTGTATTTTTTTTGCTGCTACATTGAAATAAATAAAATTGTATTTAATATGTTTACATGTGTTCCTACATAGAAACTTAGCTTCATGTCCATTGTTTTCTCCGCATTGCTACATTAAAAAAAAACCAGACTAATTGAACAAGAGGATGATGTCTTATGTGCCATAGTAGAGGAAGCTAAAGTACAATCTTCCAAAAGGTATACCAATAGTAATAGTAAATCAAACACAATGCATGTGATTAATGTACATCCATATCAATTATGAACAATATACAATGCATATGCATATTTAGTTGTTGTCATGTTCAATGTACACATGTTTGCATCAGAAAAAGTTGGATAAGTAACATGGGCATGATTAGTCAGTCATCGCAAACACCATCACAATGACAAGGCCAAAGGTAATGATTCATACATTATGCTCTTCCTATGTTTAGGAAACAAATATCTTCAGTTATTTATTCATCTATGCCATGGTAAATATGTTGATGTCATCTAAAACACATGCTTTTTAGTTCACAAGAAGTATCGATGAGTACAAGTGAAACGCCCAACATAGTGCAAGGTCCAGAGACTAAAAGGTATGGTCACAAAACTCTAACCTCCATATTTTATCCAAATTGTGCATCTACACAACATTGATGCAAGAAAAGAAAAGATATATAGACTGTCATTCACATTACTTTTCTTGTTCAAAAAAATGTCACCAGGTCTAAACTTATACCACCCAATATACTATCAATGGAAGGCTTGAAAAACTGGCGAATTGGACAAATGTTCATTGGAGACATAATGGTCATGCATAACACCTACTTAGAGAAAGAAAACAAAAGTAGATGCATTATGCATGCAGACATGACAGAAAATGAAGCCATGATGACAGTTACATTGACTATACCTACACAACTTGTCCAGAAACATGTAGAGAAGATCTTTCCAGGTAATGGGATATCCATTAAAAATTTCAATATATTAACGAAAACAGTATATGACCATGGTGATTGTGATCGGATTATATTGCTCAATGAAAAAAGTGTTGTAGAAAAAGTTCATGTGGTTTTCTTGTAATATAATTTCAAACCGAACACAACAGTGAGCCAATTTGTAGAGAACAATGACATTTACCCAATTGGAACCATTGGTACAGTTGTCACATTTGCAAGAAACGTTGGCTAGCAACATATTCTCCATATAAAATATGGAAACACATACAACGACAAGGAAATGGTACTATTTTCCATACCCATTTTTTTTTTCCTTTTCTTTCACATGCTCATATATATCAGACATCTTACACAACTATTAAACTGTTCCATGGTGTAGCTACAATTGTTCGACAACTATGAAAATTTATTTTCCTAAATGGAACAACAATTACATAAAGGACAATTTTCAATTATGTTGTTAAAAAATATAACAAAGAAAAGAGATGTTAAAGAAAGGACGTTTCAGACAACCCAAGCAAAATTTGTAACAAAATTGTGAACATACATAGTACAGGATCTCAAGAAACTAACTAGCTCCATGACTGTTGTACATATACATATACGCCACCACCAATAATTTGCACACAAAAAATGCCTTCAACAATTTTGTACATCTTTTTTGTTGTACACATATATATTATATTGTTGAATATATTAACTATTATTCTCATGTGTTCAGGTTGAGGGTGTTCTGGTTGCAGCAAATACCTACTTGACCCCCTTCAAGCCTATATGTTCCAATTGCAATTCTCCTGCTTTTGCCTCTGCATTCATAAATGATGACATAATTAATTGTCTACAATGTTGTGCAAAATACCCTTACATATATAGTCATTGCATCAATGATGCCATATGAATGCTCAACAACACTATCTTACATTGTATAGTTAGACAACATGTATTACAAGATGTGCTTCCTGGGTTGATAGAATTGCCATATGAAATATACCTGCAGAAAAAGGAAAAGACTGTCTACATGCTACGTGACTTCTGTGTCCATATAAATTTTTCCTTAAATGATGATAATTCCATACTTCATATCAGCTGAACCAAAAAAAAATATTCCATATCATGCGTTGACAAGAAACGAAACAGTTTGATCTGTCTCTATCCATGTTACCCAATCAAGATATGAATAACGTTTTGCACTACCATGATAAAGTGAACTGAAGATGCATAATATTGTTGAGTCCATGAATGAGAAGCATGAGGAAAGACCTCATACAAAGTACCCAATTATGAATAGATCAGGTCCATCATGTGAGGTGTCAAAATGACTTGCTCCTATGAATAGAACCATCAAGAATTTTCAATAATATTGCAAATTTTTCATTGTTCAAACTCCATTAAGTTAAACGTTGACAGTGTTTTCCAGAACTAGTAATGTTAGAACATTGTTAGGTCAATGTGATTTGGTTCATAGTAATATCAGAAGAAAAATTTCATAGTGATATTGGTTCATAGTAATATAACAATCGATGAATTTCTTGGTGCCCATTTGGGAATTTGGTTATAGATGGGATGCAAAGCCCAATATTTTCTGATTTTTTCCTGTGTTGTGTTTGCCAAACTTTTGATCATGTGCTTTGGTGTTGTAGTTCAAGGTTCTAATGGGCCTCATTTTTGGATTATGACTAGATAATAAATTCATGATCTTAACGGTTTTTCTATGATCTTAAGTAATATACAGGACCTGCCTTTCCTTTTAGTGCAGGCTCTCTGGAGAAAATGTAATATGTAGTTCATTTAACCATTTTTACTTGATTAATGAAATTACCAAAATTTTTCTTTGGAAATATTTTGAAAAATATATATGCTAGCTAAAGTCAAATGGAAATATGCTATCAACCACACAAAATTAAAATTCAAGTTCATCATTGTTATACTTACGCTCAAGTTGACAGTAAAATAACTTTATTTCAACAACCCTCCATTGATTTCTCTTCAAATTTTCGATGCTTCTCTTATGCAAACACATCCTAGAAAAAATAATTATGACTCACTTTCTCTAGTATTTGATTGAAGTTCCTATAGAGTTGTATAAAGGACTTCATAGTTACTATTGGTCCTAAATTATGCACCTAATTGCTAAAGGGAAGAGCTAGGCCACCACAAGTTTGGAATGCTCATTCTTTTCAATTTGTTGATCACTTAGAGGGTTGGTTCACCAAGACAAGAGCATGGTGAGATTGGAAATATTATATGGATGAGGGTTGTCCTTGGCTACTATTGCACCAATAACAAACAAGTGACATAATAAAGGTAAAAATGGAGGGAAACAACAAACCATTCAATGAATAATCTATTGCAAGAAGTTTAATACTTAAAATAATGTTCCAATGCATTAAACAATGTATCAAAAACACAATTACTCTCACAGGTTGCAATAAAAAAAAATCTTCAACAAAGCATTATCTTTTCTCACAGGTACCCCAGATGCACCCCATTTGCCTGAAGTGATCGATAGCTCGATCTACCAAATCAACCTCCCTATTATTGAATTGACAGAGGTTAATATTATGGGATCAAGAAATGTTTTTGTGTGGATATTGAATTGGGAAAAAATGTCTCTTATTTGTTTTTTAAGGCATTATCACAGTAAGAATGCAAAATTATGCAAAACCATTGTTATATACAAAGGCCAAACATCAATAAGGCCTATAAATCAACTATACATAGTTACAACCAAAAATAAGTTATAGTTTGTATCTGCATTTCCTCACATTCTTTTTAATGAGACAAACACAATAAAAAACAATTATGTGGATAAAATATTGGACTAGAAAATGATGATTTGGAAACAAGTGAAAATTCTAACCCACAATTAATTTCCAATTCCAAAGATCAATGACACTTGTAAATACATTTGCAAGAATATCCGTAGAAATAAAAACCTTCAAAAAAAAATTATCGTTGCCAAAAAAAATGAACAGGATAGACATGTTACAAATATTTCAGGTTGTACTATATTGAATTGTCATATGAAAGCTCCTCTTCCTGGAGTGAAACTTCAGATCAGCCTCTGCAAAGTGGGCATGTTATTCACGGAAAAAACTTTCAGGAAAATGGCATCTTCCTTTGTCTCGACACCTTGTTCTAACACAGTTTAAATTAACTCCAATGATTTGAAAACTCATGAAAATAAACAATCATATTAGGTGTGTATTGATATATAGAAAAAACTAGCAAACACAAAGGTCACAAAAGGAGATCAAAGAAACTTTGACACTAGACACATTTTCAAAGAAAATTATATCAGTTTTTTTTGGCACCACATTTAACTTTATTTATCTCAACACATATACAAATAGACAAGCCATACAGTCTATCTAATAGAATGAAATGGATATTACTTACTTGGGATGAAATTCACTTGGAACTTTACAAATATAATTAAAAATGAATTCCATAAATAGATTAAAGAGATAAAACCTACAACGTAGGAAGGGAAATTTCCAAGATGGAAAGTCAGACTCCAACAATATATCAAGTTACAAGTGATGGGAATATTTGTTATTTTTTTAGTATCTATCTATTACACTACTCATAGTAGGAAAAAAATACGGAATGTTAACCTGAAATTAGTATAATATTATCATTAACTAATTCAGGATTTCGCAACTCCAGTTCTTCAGGGCTCCTCGAGTCGAAAAAATTATTTTTGTTTTCGATGGAAAAACTATTGGAGTGATGTGTCATGATCTAGACGAGAGCCACATGAAGAGTGGTAAAGACCCAAAGTGACATGGCACTTTGGGCATTCGTATTTGCAGAACTTCGGTTATTTACGGTCAAAACACTGATAGGTCACATAAATAATATGTGTCATGTGTCACTTGAAACAATACAGATGACGAACACAAAATATGCTTTAAATGAGTTCCATGTTTCATGTTCCATATGAGTTCCACATCCCCTGACCGATGGACACCACGTATTTGTGATAGTTTGATGAAACATGTCGATGACAAATTGATGGAACACCTCTTTGGTACTTAGGGCTTCAGAGGTTTCTGAATGTGGAGTTTTTATAACTCCCAGAGTAGTACGGGCTCAAACTGATATGGTATCCTTGCGTCACATGATGTCACATGTCTTTACTGATTGATGCCACATGTCCTTCGCGGATGACTTACACGTTCCTCTAGCACTTCGCCCTACCAAATTTTCTGTATGCAGAGTCTATATAGCTCTTGGATTGGTACAGGCACAGAGTCATTAACCATGTTTATTTTGAATTAACCCAAGATTAATGTGTCTTATAATTAAGTATATTGGGAATTCTTGACTCTGACACTTTGGTGTTCGACGATTTCGACCTGTTCTGGATTGAAAACTCCCGTAGTGGTACAGGTCGGAAGTGACATGGCACTTCGCACATTCAGATCTGGGACACTTCAGCTATTTGGGGCTTTGCAATTTGTCATTTTTTCTTAAAACCCGTGTTAGTTTTATTTCGTACTTTGGGTTTTCCAAAGCATATTCCATCACCATTTCCACATCTAGACCTCATCTTCTAAAAATGGACAATTGACTAATATGTCTATGACACCCTGAGTTCCCAATCTTAGAATATCTTCTTCACATTGTAAGATAATTGAAGCTGTTAGAAAATTTTAGGATTTTAAACTTTTAAATTTTAAAATATTTTGTTTTTACCTTTTAAAAATAAAATTTCACCAGAAAAACTTAGGGAATTTCTTTTCAATTAAATAAATCCATGATCGTTATGTATTAATAAGGCACTTAAAATATCATCTATTTATGAATTCCATTAAATTTGATCAAATGGATCTCGTGTCCTCTGCATTATAAACTTGCCCAAATTAAAAAAAAAACCTTCAAAGGTCACTTCGAGACTTTGCACTTCGGAAATTTCAAGGAATTTGAACAACAAAAACCCTAAATCTACAAAGTTCCAAAGTACAGAAGACAATTCCATGTGATAATATTTAAAAGGGTATACAAATGAGTTATAGGACATGCCAAAAGTCTGGCGTGTCACATAAAGAATATGTTCCACGTGTCACTTGAACCATACAGATGACGAACACAAAATATGCTTTAAATAAGTTCCACATGTCATGATCTATATGAGCTCCACGTCCATTGACTGATGGATGCCACGTATTTGTGATAGTTTTATGACACGTGTCAACGACATATTGATTCCACATCTCTCCAATACTTAGGGCTTCAAAGGTTTTTGAATGTGGAGCTTGTATAACTATGAGAGAAGTACGGGCCATAGATGATGTAGTTTCCTCGCGTCACATGATATCACGTGTCTTTACTAGTTGATGCCACATTTCCTTTGTGTATGATTGTCACGTGCCTTTAGCACTTCTCCCTTTAGGAGTTTCTCTATGCAGAGTTTGTATAAATTCTGGACTAGTATGGGCCTGGAGTCATTAACCATGTTTATTTCCAATTAACCCAAGATTAATGTATCTTATCATTAATTATCTTGGGAGTTCTTGACTCCGACTCTTTGGCGTTCGATGATTTAGACCTTTTCTAGATAGAAAACTCCTGGAGTGGTACATGCTTAAAGTGATGTGGCACTTCGCACATTCAGATCTATGACACTTCATCTATTTCGGGCTTTGCAAGTTGTTTCTTCTTCTTAAAACCTATGTGATTTTGAAACTCTGAATGTCCAGGTGTCATTGATCTGAACCCACATATAGGTTTTATTTTTATGTTGGACTTTGGGTTTTCCAAAGAATCTTCCATCACCATTTCCACATATGAACCTCATCTTGTAAAAATGATTCTTTGTAACCTAAATGGATAGTTGATTGATATGTCTAAGGATGACACCCCGAGTGCCCAATATCAAAATATATTCTTCGTCTTGTAATATAATTGAAGTTGTTAGAACACTTTAGGATTTTAAACTTTTAAATTTTAAAATATTTTGTTTTTACCTCTTAAAAATAAAATTTCACCAAAAACACTTAGGGAACTACTTTTCAATTAAATAAATCCATGATCCTTATGTATTAATAAGGTGCCTACAATATCATATGTTGATTAATTCCATTAAATTTGATGAAATGACTCTCGTGTTCTCTGCATTATAAACCTTCCCAAATTTTAAAAGGAAACCTTCAATGGTCATTCAGGACTTCATGCTTCACGAGTTTCAAGACATCTAAACAACAAAAATCCCAAATCTACAAAGTTTCAGAGTCCCGAAGATAGTTCCTTGTGATAATCTTTAAAAGGGTCTACAAATGAGTTATAGAACACGTGTCATTAAATTTTTTCTTCGGATGGCACCTAGCACTTGTTTTAAACATTCATGTCATCTTATTCACACATTTTTAGGTGAAACGTTTGGTCCATCTTTCTTGAAACATCACTAAAAATCATGTCATCACTGCCACGTCACTCCTGGATATTTCCCTTCACAAAATAAAACAAAGAATTCGTTCGAGACCATAGAGGGTTCTGAAGCCCTGAAATACCTATAACGGTTTGAATGTTTACTCTAGGAATTCCTCCTTCGGAGGATTTCTATCATACTTCATTCAAAAACCCCGAATATTGAAGTTTCAAAGTATTTAAGGATAAAATATTTTTAAAGCATGACTAATTAAAATACAAAAGTGATTAGTTAATGATTAGTTTCTCCCGCAATTTCGCCTTGTACAGATTTGTCTCGTCTTACATTCAAAACCTACGAATGTCGAACCACCAAAGTATTAATGGCATTTATAACTCGCTAAGGTTAAATATTTTTGCAATCGCCATTTAATAAATTCCATAGATTTTTAATAATCACCTTGTCAATAGATCAATACGAAGATTGATAGACTTTACGAATAAACACATTTTGAATCTCAAGTTATTCTACCATTTGCAATAGAGTTTTCCATTCAGTAATTGAGAGATTACAACCTTCTCTTATCAGAGTAAGGTTAATTTCATTTCTCTAAGAATTATGCCTCCACGCAAACCAGGGAAGAAGCAAGATGCATCAACATATGATTCCAACCCAAACACATATATTCTCTTTGACACCACTTCATGAATTACATATGCCATCAAGTCTTGGAAACATGCCTACGATATCTTGGAACATGAGATTATTCTTTGTCCAGACGATTCAACAAAATAAGAAGATGAGTCGTTCTCAGAACAAGCTCAGGTTGCTAGCTCAGTCTGAACTGCACAAGACTATTGCTCGACCAAAGATAATACCCTCCAATGACATGATAAGCTAGGCTCTAAAGCACATTGGCATTCAAACCAGAAGCATTATCAGTTACCCAAACACCTTTGTTGGCTCCTTTCATCCAGAGGACATACAAGTAATATATAAACTATATTCCGCACCCAAATACACATATGATGCAACATTTATTTTGGATTTTGAAAGGAGAGAATGCACTCAATATGGCAGAACTAGTCATGACATAATCAAGACCTAGTGGGGAAATCCATCCAAGTTTAAATCCGACACTCATGGTATATATTTCACAACATATTTATATGCTCACATTTTATACATTTACATTATGCTCTGTCGGCTATTTGGAAGGAAAAAATCTGCACATTTCACAGTTGATTTGGTGTATATAATCAATGAAGTGGTCGAAGGTTATAGTTTCAACTGGGAAAAAATGTTGTCGGATAACCTAGCTAAGGAGGTTTTCGAGTAAAAATATTTTAAATACAGAGGCCAACATGCTCCTTTTTACATGTCCACCTACATCATGGATGCCCTTTGCTTCATGAGTCCATTTCCCCTGATGAACTGGAGATGGACCCTGGCTAGTTCCAAGCCTATACATTTCTACCACTCCAAACTATGGGAAGAAATTGGTAAAGATTTATTTTATGAGATCTATCACAATGTAGTGGTACCCATTCACATAGCTATCTATGGTCACCCTTCGCCCAAGATTTCAGAGCACATTATAGGGAACTTAGTAACAATTGCAGATTGGTAAATTGAACAGACCTTCTCTTACATCAGAGTGTTAGGCTACTTGGTTTCTCCCCATACCCTTCCAAAATTCTTGCATGATAGGATGGTCTACAGTGAAGTGGCATACCAAACAATCGCAGGAGCAATCTCCAAATAATTTAAAGTGGCTCAGAAAAAGGTATGGCCATCTTTTCCCATACATGTTGGCATGTTTACATCGTTAAATTTTGGTCATTCAAAATTCGAGGTTGCGGCCTTAGAAGATGTCAAATTAGTTGACATTGAATTCAAAAAACATGATCCTCATAGAATAGTAGAGAATAATTTGCCCCATTTCAACATGAAAATATATATACATGAAGACTCCCCTTATGACAATGTTTTCTGAGGAGCTAGATCCTATGAAGAATTCAAAAACATATTTCAGTCTCTTCCTCCTGACCAACAAGCTGGTTTCCTGAGCTTTCAAAACCACAGAAGGAATAGATTTCCTAATATTTTTCAAGGAGAATCAAATCCCATTCCATCTTCAATTGAAACTAGATCCACAGAACCCCAATGAAATAGCTCCACTGAGGACAAAACTGAACAAGTATTCAACAATACATATACATTATTTAAACATATAAAAGCATCATTGTCAGGCCTAAATGATCAATATTTATTAGTTTCCCTTGAAGCCTTCATGAAATATGATCATGCTTCTCCCCCTTCATCACTAGTTACTACCATTGTTACTCCCAGTAATACTAGTGCAGAAAAGTCTATTGCACTTATTTCCCCTATTCCCTCAATAACTCCTTTATCAACCAGTTTTGATGTTCTCAGTTCCGAAGTCATCCATCTATATGAACTCACTCCCATGTTTCCTGAAGAGATGCCCCCATCCAGTTTATTTTTCAATAAGAAAAGAAAATATATCATTAGAAAAGAATATCACCAGAAGGAAGGAGTGCCCACCAAGAAACATAGAATAGTATATGATGGACATGAAAAAAATGACCCTCAATTTTCCAAAGAGGTTGCATATTCACTAGGAGCATTTTTCACTGCCAACCAATGGTCAGTGTGCAATCTGTTAAAGAAACTGCAAGAAAAGTCTCTCTTGGTTGAACAGTTGCAAATTGAAATGCAGAGCACAGAACACGTTATCATGAGAAAAATGAATTATGACATAGATCAAATGATGATTTCCTATAAACAACATATGAAGCAGCTATAGGGAAAACTGGAGATGATTTTCCAGAATAGTAATTCCATAATTTCTCAGTGAGATAGTTCAATACAACAGTTGCAGACCATAATAGATTCACTAGAAAAGACAAACATAGATAATAATTTATTCCAAAAATAAGCATCTGAAATTAATGAAAAGTTGTAAGCTGTCAATTAGGATCTATATCAAAAAATGGATACTATTTAGTAATACTATAAGAAAATAAATAAATATCTGAAAAGTATTTATGAGAAATAAAAAGATGCATGTATGGCCAGATCCAAATTTCAGGAATTCATTGTATGCAGGCAGAAATCCAATATTTCTGGTCTTGCCCCTTTTTCACAATCTGAACAGATGAAAGTTGAAATGGCCTTGAAAGATTGGGAGACAAACCTACAAGAAAGAAAGAAGATTGGTAGGGAGGCAAAGGAGTCTTGTCTAAATACCATGTTTGTTATAGAGACAAAATTGGTTGAATTCAAAGGTAATGATATCTCTGAGACACTCGAGCAAATTGACATAGAAAGGAATAAAGAAAGCTCCAGAAAGAATAAGGAAAGTATACAATCTATCATCCAACAGATGAACCAAATTGATTTTCTCAATATAAAAGACTTGTTGCTAAAACCTAGTTTTCAACACCAAATTACAACCCAAACGATAATGAAGATCCAGGAGAAGCTAGCACTAGTACAAAAGAAGGTATTTTCCTTCGAATTGAACGAGAACATTGAACCTTCGATATTTTTCATAACATTGATGGAAATGTGTACCCAGTTCAATGAATAGTTGAAAGAAAGCACATCCGAGACCCAATAAAGGAGCTTATGAACTGCTAATACATCAAGCCATAACTCAACAAAATCTATGCTTTTTTTTTCAATTTGGATTGAATTCGATATTTGCAGCAGATATTGTGGAAAGTCTAACTACTTCTAGCTAAGACAATTTTTGTATCAATACATAGATCTTACATATTTTCTAGACTTCTTTTGGCTGAATGTAAAACAAAAAAATTATCAAATATTAATACAAGAGAAGACAAAGATTCTAATTCTCTTTTGATTTGAGCTATGTGTTTTCCCTATGTTTTCCATTTAGTTATAGTTTTTTCCTATGTTCCTACTATGAGTAAAATCAAGACCTCTCATATGTGTAAATTGTTTCATTCTTCATCATTTGTCAAGGGAACATCTTCATTTTTTCTACTACTTCAAATGAGTGTATTTCATACCTTTCTCTATTTTAACAGTTTTGTCAATCATTTCTATATTGCTTAAAATTAAATTTATGACTCAACTAACAAAATATTGCCTCTATATTATATTAGCATAAATTTCACTTAAGGTTACATCTTAGAAGAACTATAAAAACACACACATCACACAAGACTCTTCCATTGAACTGACCATTCCACGCCATGCCAATGCAAAATAACTGGACAATCATTAAAGCCATTAAAACCCACCTCGTGAACCCTGCCATCTCGACACTTTTAGATCAAAATTGGAAGCTGAAACCCCTATTATTAAGAACCCGTTACATTAAATGTTGAGGAATATAAAATTTCATTTTCGATAAAACCGACGAAGGAAACTAGAATCAAATATTATATCAACTTGTCTCATGACAAATCTCATGAACTGTCGAATCGACAAATTTCAGGTATGATATGGTGATCAATGGTTCCCGCTCTCTTTCAAGATCAACGACTCACGATTACTTCGGGCCTCCATACCTCTTCATTTATTCCCAATTCAACTCTATAGGGACTACGTTTCCATGCAACAATTGTTTTAAAAATGTTGGTTTTCTTCTTTGCACTAGTTAAAATAAAGAAATACTTTTAATTTTTTTAAATAAAGTTGATAAATTTTTTTTTTTAATTCTGTAATTCATGATAATTTTTAATGCTACCACAATTTTAAAAAAATGTCTTACCTTCCAATTTATTTATCTTATTATTATATGATAAGTACTCAATAAAAATCTCACAACATATTAATATGTGATTTAAAATATTAAATCTTAATTATCAAAATAGTCACGAGAAATCCAACTCCATTAATTTATCTTATTAGTCATTGCCTTCGGCAAGGGGCTATAGCATTGGCGTAGCGGTCAACCTCCTTTTCCCACCTGTTAACATGTGTGTTTTGTGACATTATTTGGCCTGTTTTGTAGGCAATTGCACTCATAATCTATGTTCCCTTGTGTCTTGTTTTATTTTCTTTTTAAATATTAATTTTTTTATTTTCTTATTTTTATAATTTCACTTACTCAATTTTTCATTGGTTAAGGGCATTGTAATTTGATTTTGTTACCCTCAGTTTATTTTTGATCATTTTTATAATTAAAAATTAATTAAAAAAAACAAATACTACCAATTAAGTTAGTGGATTAATGCTCTCACAAAATTACATAACCACAATAATGGAATATTAATGTTTTAATGTGGCCATAGCAACTGATAATGCATTCATTGTGATGGTGGGGTGAGTCTCCTAGTGGAGATTCCTTGATTTAGCAAAGTATGTATGTCAGATTTAATATCCCCAAAAATAATTGAATAGTAAAGTCTAAGTGTACTTGGGAATAAATTTATGTTTTTGGCAAATTCAGATTTGCAAATTATTTGCCATTTATGGCAAATCTAAATTTGGAATTTGATTATTGTAATTAATTTTTTATGACTGTTGGGCAAAGATTTGACTTGCCCAACTAACTTATTTGATTGTGACACATGTGAAATACAAACCTTTTAATAAATTAAATGCTGGAATACAAATGGAACATCCAGGTTAAAAATAGTTGACCATGACTCCATGAGTGGGGAACAGATTTGAGTTTCCTTAGGGTTGATTTTTACAAGTGGAAAATGAGGGATTTGACCACTAGCAATCCCTAAAAATCAAGGATTTGTAAAGCTGGGAATTTTCCAAGGAGGGAAGGAAAGACCTAGGCACAAGATGCATATAAATACAACATATGGAGGAGGCAACATGTTTCTTAGTATGTTTGAGAAATGAAACTACTTGTTGTTATGAACATTGTTAGTGTGAGGCAAGGGAATTTCTGATATGTGGAAGGTGACTGTAGCAAAGGAGGATCATTTCAGTTTTCCCTTATGGACTCATGGTCATGCTAGGGGGTGAACGGGGAAAGTAAAATTGGTTGTTTCTGTTCTATGGTTGGGTGGAACATGGTTGTTCCATTTGTGTCCCAACATCAAATTTTTCAGATATGTACCTTTACTTGCATTCTCGTTAATATTTTGTCGATTATTATTTGTCAGGAATGAGATGGTTTATGTGATGATTGTATATACATATATATGTTTTCTTACATTATAGAAGTAACAGAACTATGAAATGTTTCATTTAATCATGAAATATGTTATACTTACATAGATAACTGTATATACATATATTATAATCATACATAAAGAAATGAAAGAACTGTTGTATGTTCATAATAATCATTAAGTAGGGTTATGCATATATATAAATGGTTGTGTATACTTATATATATGTGTTCATGCATAAAGGAAAAGTAGATGCTATTATGTCTACCCATAGTCTATTATCCTATAGTCTACCCATAACAAATTAGTACTTATCCATTTGACATGCATTCATATAGTTTACTAAGTGACTATCATATGGATTCCATAGTGCTAAAACTATCTATGTCAATAGGTACATATCAATATTTTATCAAATAACCTCTCATAATCTTAACTCTAACTATATCAACATACTTGTGCATATATTGTTTACCATAATATACAACACTATATAATATATGGATACTATATACTAAGAGCTATCCACAACATAATATTATTGTTTGAAAATCGTAACAATGAACCTATCCACAATATTGCAGATTGTTTAATATATATAACCATGCACCTATCCATCGTAATGCATATCGTTTAATATACAAGATACTATCGCAACCATGATTTAGCCTAATGATATAGTTATCATTTTACACCGAGGACTACTACAAGATGTACATATCATTAGTAAAATCCCCAACGATACTTGTTGTTAATCCTAAAGTTTAACATGTTGGGACCCAAATGAAGTTTTCCCTTAGTTTAACGTAGTGAACAAAAATCATTACACACACAGTTCGTAACCCTAACTAGATAGCACTACAACTCAACAATAAATTTGTTTGCAAATTGTTTAATGGAGAATGTCAGTCTTACATTTACTCCCTAGCTAAACCATTTAATGGAGACCTGAACTGTACCTCCCAGGAATTGACACTTTGAATGCCGCATCCAATGTAAACCTACCATCTCCAATTTTTTACATGGCAAGTGTACTGGCACGTAATCATCACATTAATACTCTAACGAGGCCCTGGGTAAGGTTCATTGTAACGTTTTTTCTTTGCACACAAATGTTCTTTTCTCTGCAAGCCAACCTTGCCCCTTCTCTGCATGGTTGGTGATAATGGAAGCTCAGATCTGGTTAAAAACAATGGGAGAAGGCAACGCATTTCTGGTTCCTCTTCTGTGTAAGGTAAATAAGACTCCACTACAGTAGTACTCTGTAACTCGGGCATAACGCTTTTTTTGCCAATGTAGTAGCATTTCACCTTTGTAAATGTTTCCTCCCGGGGATATTCTAGGTTTTACATTTGTTGGGACTCAGGTTAGAGTACTCTCGAGTTGGCTGATACTCTTCTAATATTCATGGCTTATGGTGCTCTTATGGTCATAAACGTTTTACTAGTTATATGTTGGTATTCTTTTCGCATTCTCCTATATCTACCATTATAGAAATGTTAACCCTACCATTACCCATATCTGTTTCATTTGTTCTCTATGGAAGAAACCCGTAGATCTATACCCTGTGTGAGAATATATTAACACTGAAATTCGTAAATATGTTCTCGATTATTTATGTTAGCATTCCAATGTGTAATGGGTACTCTGCGTAAGCATAAATGCGTAAATTTATTTTTATTCCTTATAGGGTTCTTCTCTCTATACATGTCAATGGTTAACCCTATGCTCATGAGTTACCATCTGGGTTCCCTACAATAACATCATAAAGGCAAGAATTAACCTTTTGTTTGTAATTTTCACTCAGTAATTGTACAGTGTTAAACGTATCGAGCAATTTTGAACTGTCTGTTTGCATAATTTATCTTTTGTGTTTTATATAGCGTAGGTATATGTATATCCAACAACATCGACCCTATGTTCATGAAGTTGCATTATATATTTTCTACAGTGAATACATATCGGCCACCATTAATCCTATGTTTCGTAGATTTCACTCTATGTTTTATATATCAACTCATAATTTAATTCTGGATTATACATAGAAAATGGTTAGACATTACTTGTACTATGGATATGTCCTTTGAATTTCAATTAATTTCCTCTATGGAAAAGTGTGATTACGCTGCAAAATATAAATGTCAATCATTTGGTAACTCATAAGTCAATTCTCTATGTATGTAATTGTGTTACTTACCCCTGCTGTGTTATTTGTAAAGCTGTGAATTTCCCAAGGAGGGAAGGAAAGACCTAGGGACAAGATGCATATAAATAAAACATATGGAGGAGGCGACACGTTTCTTAGTATGTTTGAGAAATGAAACTACTTGTTGTTATGAACATTGTTAGTGTGAGGCAAGGGAATTTTTGATCTGTGGAAGGTGACTGTAGCAAACGAAGATCATTTCAGTTTTCCCTTATGGACTCATGGTCATGCTAGGGGGAAAACGGGGAGAGTAAACTTGGTTGTTTATGTTCTATGGTTGGGTGGAATGTGGTTGTTCCATTTGTGTCCTAGCATCAAATTTTTCAGATATGTACCTTTACTTGCATTCTCGTTAATATTTTGTTGATTATTATCTGTCAGGAATGATATGGTTTATGTGATGATTGTATATACATATATATGTGTGCTTACTTGACATAAATAACAGAACTATTAAATGTTTCATTTAATCATGAAATATGTTATACATACATAGATAATTGTATATACATATATTATAATCATACATAAAGAAATGAAAGAACCGTTGTATGTTCATAATAATCATTAAGTAAGGTTATGCATTGTTATCACTGAAATTTCGTCTACATAGGGCGACAAGAACTCCGCATCATCAACACAACAATGAAGTCATTCATGGCACAGAATGAAGTTTACAGCATTCCAGAAGGGTCAAAAACTATACAAAAATTGAAAGACACTTCACA
>ML777056.1:688784-706594 GCA_009831015.1 Picea engelmannii | reverse complement strand
TTTATTTCCGAATCGTTATTTGCTTCACAGTTGTTAGATTAGATTGTTTTCTGTTTTGTTTTTCTGCTTTCTATTAACACTCTTGCTGCTATAGATGTTCTGCCTTGGTGAACCCTGCAAGGCATGCAGAGCGGTCTCTATTTTGATCATCTGCTGACAGATTGACCGAGAACATGCATATATATAAATGGTTGTGTATACTTATATATATGTGTTCATGCATAAAGGAAAAGTAGATGCTACTATGTTCTTATTAACCATTGAAATAGATATACATTGAATTGTTATTTCAAATCTATACAAGTACCATAGACAATAGGTGGAACAAAGAACAATTATCATATATCTTTACATATTATTTATGTTTAAAACCACATAAAACAATGATTCAATAGTATACAAATGCATGGTACAATAGTTGTTATATTCAATGAATCTTGTTCAAAAAGGTTGCAAATAACTTGTGTATTAATTGAAAATAATTACAAACAACCTGTGTGTCCATGTGATTATGGCTCAAATTATTACCGTGGAGTACCATAGGTCAAGGAATCCATTACCACTTTTAGACAAAATCTAAGAAGAATTTCTTAAACTCCAAGATCAAAACTGAAATACCTTTTCGAGTGAGAATCCTTTCTTTGATATGCTCACCTCGATTTGTATAAACCTGCAAAAGGAGAAGACAATAGGTTTAGTAAACTATGTTAAGTATTTAATGGAAAACAAATAATGAAACCAGATGAGACAATACTTAGATTGAGTTTGGCGTAAAACCAGATCGCTACTTGAGCTTGTGTGACAATCCTTCCATGATCCAAAGGGGGAGGAGTGGACCCAAAATCAGCTGATGGGTACCCTTGCAAAACAAAACAAGGCCCCATCATTAATTAATGTAAATGATAATAATTATTTTGTGTAACATAGCATAAGTTATGAATTATACAATGATAAAATAAATACACAAGTTATGAAT
The DNA here is from genome assembly GCA_009831015.1 of Picea engelmannii. Lineage (NCBI taxonomy): Eukaryota > Viridiplantae > Streptophyta > Pinopsida > Pinales > Pinaceae > Picea > Picea engelmannii. The sequence goes on along the minus strand of ML777056.1, from coordinate 705,618 downwards.
TATACAGTGGTAAATTAAATACACAACTTAAGAATTATCCAAGGATAAAGTAAATATACAGAGCGCATTTCTGAATCCCCACAGAGGGTAAAATAAGACTGTTGTAAACACATCGTAAGTTACGATTTACAAAGTGTAGTGTAAATTACTTAGAGCATAAACTTACTTTCCACAAAGGATTTAAAACTACTATTTATAACCACACAAGCACGTTTACTAATACCCGCAGGGGTAAGTAACACAATTACATACACAGAGAATTGACTTACGAGTTACCAAAGGATTGATATTTATATTTGGCAGCATAATCATGATTTTCCACAGAGGAAATTAATTGAAATTCAAAGGACATATACATAGTACGAGTAATGTCTAACCATTTTCTATGTATAATCCAAAATTAAATTACAAGTTGATATATAAAACACAGAGTGAAATCTACAAAACATAGGATTAATGGTGGCCGATACGTATTCATTGTAGGAAATATAGAATGCAACTTCATTAAAAGAGGGTCGATGTTGTTGGATATACATATACCTACGCTATATAAAACAAAAAAGATAAATTATGCAAACATAGAGTTAAGAATTGCTCAATAGGTTTAACATTGTACAATTATTGAGTGAAAATTATGAACAAAAGGTTAATTCTTTCCTTGTTGATGTTGTTGTAGGGAACCCAGATGGTAACTCATGAGCATAGGGTTAACCATTGACATGTACACAGAGCAGAACCCTACAAGGAATAAAAATAAGTTTACACATTTATGCTTACGCAAAGTACCCATTACACATTGGAATGCTAACATAAATAATCGAGAACAAATTTACGAATTTCAGTGTTAATATATTCTCACACGGGGTATAGATCTACGGGTTTCTTCCACCAAGAACAAATGAAACAGATATGGGTAATGGTAGGGTTAACATTGTTATAATGGTAGATATAGGAGAATGCAAAAATAATACCAACAGATAGGTAGTAAAACATTTATGACCACAAGAGCACCGTAAGCCATGAATATTAGAAGAGTATCATCCAACCTGAGAGTACTCTAACCCTAGTCCCGAGAAATGTAAAACCCATAATAGCCCCAGGAGGAAACATTTACGAAGGTGAAATTCTACTACATTTCCAAAAGAAGTGTTATGCCTGAGTTACAAAGTACTAGGGCAATGGAGTCTTATTTACCTTGAGAAAAAGAGGAACCAGAAATGTGTTGCCTTCTCCCATTTTGTTTTACCAGATCCGAGCTTCCATTATCACCGACCATGCAGAGAAGGCGCAAGGTTAGCTTGCGAAGAAAAGAACATTTTTGTGCAAAGAAAACAAACTACAATGAGCCTTACCTTGGGCCTCGTTAGAGGAGTAATGTGATGGATACGCGCCAATACACTTTCCATGTGAAAAATTTGAGACGGCAGGTTTACATTGGACGTGGCGGTCAAAGTGTCAATTCCCAAGAAGTACAGTTCAGGTCTCCATTAAATGGTTTAGCCAGGGAGTGAATTTCAGACTGACATCCTCCATTAAACAATTTGCAAACAAATTTATTGTTGAGTCATAGTGCCAGCCAGTTAGGCTTACAAACTGTGCGTGTAATGATTTTTGTTCGCTACGTTAAGCTAAGGGAAAACTTCATTCGGTTCCCAACATGTTAAAATTTAGGATTAATGACAAGTATCGTTGGGGAGTTTACTAATGATATGTACATCTCGTAGTAGTCCTCAGTGTAAAACAATAACTATATCATTAGGCTAAAGCATGGTTGTGATAGTATCTTGTATATTAAATGATATTCAATATGATGGATAACTGCATGGTTATATATATATTAAACGAACCTCAATATTGTGGATATGTTCATTGTTACAATTTTTAAACAATAATATTATGTTGTGGATAGCACTTAGTATATAGTATCCATATATTATATAGTGTTGTATATTATGGTAAACAATATATGCACAAGTATGTTGATATAGTTAGAGTTAAGATTATGAGAGGTTATTTGATAAAATTTTGATATGTACCTATTGACATAGATAGTTTCAGCACTATGGAATCCTTATGATAGTCACTTAGTAAACTATATGAATGTATGTCAAATGGATAAGTACTAATTGGTTATGGGTAGACTATAGGATAGTCAATAGTCTTCAGGTTATTTTGCACTGTGAATTTTGTATAGCATAATTTAGCACATATAGGTAGATATTCTAAGGGATATGACATCCCTGGTCACAATTGTACTAAGTACAAAATAAGTGTAAGTTTTCAAATCCAGTAGCGAGGATAAAACTACTTTGCATATAATAAAGTTATGTTTGAACAAATATTGAAGAGTCAAGGTACTTTTAATGTCTCTTAACAAAAAAAAAATATTTTGGGAAATTTGGGGTACATTACATATGGTATCAGAGCTAAAGGTTAAGGCACTTGGACCTTAGGGAAAGGCCAAATTAGTTTAGTTTGTTTTTTTTCTGTTAAAAGAAAAAAACTAACAAATATGTTTACTGTTAAAAATAGAAATTTTTTGGTATGTTGTGATAATGGAAGCACAAAAAGAAGAGGAGATCAGACTTGAACAAAATCTCGATCAAGGAATTCCTAAAGAACCTGCACATAACAGTGAAGGAAGTTCAGCCACCCAGGTTCTGGAAACAATGAGGAACCTTATTGTGGAATTACAAGTGTTCAAAGAAGATAATCAAAATCTGAAAAAGGCACAGGAAGACTAGCAAGAAATAAATGAAATGTTGTTTCACAACATAGTAACAAAGAAGAGCCCAAAAGACAATGACAAGGAGGAAGAAGTCAAGAAAGTATGCTATAAAAATTATGGTCATGAAATAGAAAATGAGAACAGTTCTTCCAAAGACACACAAGTGGAAGGAAAAAAAATAACCACTTGAAGTAAAAGAAAACAGGTAGATCACCTGGAAGGTGAATTCAAGAAGATAAAACCATCCACTTTTGATGGAGAATCAAGGACGGGTGAAGATACAGAAGCATGGCTACTAGATATAAAGAAACTCTTCCAAATTTATAATTATTCTAGTAACCTGAAATTCAGAATGGCCATTTATAACTTGAAGGGAAAAGCAAGTATCTGGTGGAAAGAGATGAAATTAGCCAAGGGATCAAAAGAGAAACAGATGTAATGGTCAAATTTCAAGAAATATTTTAAGAAACAATATTTATCAGAAAGCTATTACGAAAGAAAGACTAAGGAATTTTATGAGCTAGGGATTTCTCGAATTATTGAGATTTGTGCCATACATAAAGGATGAAAAAGTAAAGATACAACGATTCTTAAGTTGTATACCACAGTCATACAAGGACATAATTGAATTTGACAATCCCAAAAATTTAAGCGAAGTATTTATAAAGGCCTGAATGTGCTATGATCAGTATAAATAGAGTTATGAAATTCCCAAGGCATGGAAGGACAAGAAACAGGTCAGAATGAATCATCGGAAGAAATCCTTCAAACCAGCCCCTTTCCAAAATATTGAAAAGAACTTCCAAAAGAAAGATTATCATTCAAAAAACCAGAATTCTCAAGGGGGAGAGAGACCAGTTAATATGGGAGTCAAGAAATTTGGGAATAGCCCCAAAGAACCATAAAAGAGTTGGGAGTGTGGAGAACCTCACTTGAGAAAGAACTACAGTCCATAACCTCCAAGAAGCCTCTACAATAGGGTATATGGGCAGAAGTGTGAAAAAAATTAATGCAGTTGTAGATGGCATACAAGTTGATCATCAATCCACTATCATGAAGGTTGAAGGTAAAATTCATGATAATCACATTTCTATTTTAATTAATTCAGGAGCTAGTCTGAGTTATGTTACTCCTAGTTTAGTTGAATTAAACAAGATCAAGAAAGTAAAGCATGATAAGTCATTGTTAGTACAGTTAGCAACAGGGACTAAGAGAAAAGTAACATATTTCATTTCTAAATCTAAACTCAATATAGATGGCCAAAGTACAAAGTTAAATATGAATGGTTTACCTTTGGGATCTTACAATATAATCATTGGAATGGACTAGTTAGATAAACATAAAGTAATTTTGAACCGTTATGAAAAATCACTTACTTACAGAGATGAAAAAAACACAGTTAGGACAATACAAGGGATAAGAAAACCAGTTTCAGTTAGGCAGATATCAACCATGCATTTTAAGAAATGTATGAATAAGAGTTACCAAGTTTATGTTATTCAAGTAACTAATCTGTTAGAAAAGAAAAATAAACCCAGTCTAGAAGACGTTGCAGTCCTACATGGGTTTAGAGAATTATTTATGGAAGAAATACCAGAAATACCTCTAAGAAGAGAGATAGATTTCTATATCGATCTACTACCTGGATCTAACTCGATATCTAAGGCACCATATATAATGAGTTTACCCGGATTAACATAGCTAAAAATTCAACTACAAGGACTATTGGATAAACAATATATCAGACCATGTGTCTCTCCTTGGGGAGCACCGATTCTTTTCGTTAAAAAAAAAGATGGGAATTTAATGTTATGCATTGATTATCAAAATTTAAACAAGATGACGATTGAAAATAAGTATCCTCTACCCAGAATTAACGACCTGTTTGACCAAGTGGGAGGAGAAAAGAATTTCTCTAAGTTAGATTTATGGTCTGGTTATCACCAAGTCAAAATAAAGGATGAAGATATAAGTAAAACAACATTTAGAACACGATACAGACACTATGAGTTTGTCATGATTCTGTTTGGTCTTACTAATGCACCAACAACCTTTATGTGTTTGATGAATAGTATATTCAGTCAATATTTGGATAAATTTGTATTGGTATCTATCGATGATATTTTAGCTTACTCAAAAACAAAATAAGAACATGACGAACATCTAAAAATAGTATTGCATACCTTAAGGAAACACAATTTGTATGCAAAGTATGACAAATGTGACTTCTACCAAAGAAGAATACAGTACCTTGGATACGTGATATCCGAAGAGGGTATTGTAGTTGATCCAGAGAAGATAAAATCCATTATGGAATGGCCTATCCATAAGGATGTAGCAGACATCATATCATTTATGGGAATTACCGGTTACTATCACAAATTTATCGAAGGATTTTCTAAGATCGCGTATCCAATTACATCTCTACAGGAAAAGGGAACAAGGTTTACTTGGTCACAAAAGTGTGAGGACAACTTTAATAATCTAAATCGACTATTAACTACAACACCTATTTTAAGGATAGCAGACCCTGACAAAGACTTTAAAGTTTGTGTGGATGCAAGCAAAGAAGGCTTGGGAGGTGTCTTAACTCAAGAGGGGAACATCATCTGTTACGAATCATGTAAACTTAAAGAACATGAACGAAAATATGTCACACGTGATTTGGATTTAGCTACTGTAATTCATGCGTTAAAAATGTGGTGACACTATTTAATGGGGAGAAACTTTATGCTGCTAACCGACAACAGTGTTATGAAATTCTTATTCAGTCAACCAGATCTCAACCCAAGGAATGTGAGGTGGCTTGCCTTCTTGAGTGAATTTGATTTCAAAGTAAGACACATCAAAGGTAAAGAAAAAAAAATTGTAGATTCCCTAAGTCGAAGTACTAACAAACTTTTTGAGATAAGTGTTAGCAAAGAAGAAAATGATATCGAACAAAGAATAAAATCTGCAAGCTGTAATGACGAAAAATACATTAAAACAACAACATAACCACAAAAAAATATAGAAAAATTGGACAAAAGAGATATGAGTTTGGATAAAAATGGACTGCTAAGGTTAAAAAATAGACTGTACATACCTAATTCTGTTGAATTAAAGTCAAGAATTTTGGATGAATTGCACGAAAATCCATATTATGGTAATCCAGGATACCAGAAAATGATAACATCCTTAAGGAAATTGTTTTATTGGCCTAACATGAAAAGTGAAATAGTTGATCACTTATTTAAATGCTTAGATTGTCAATAGGTAAAGGATGAACATCAAAATCTAATTGACCTGCTACAGCCTCTACCTATACCAGAATGGAAGTGGGAGATTATCTTGTTGGACTTCATAACAAGTTTTCCTAAGACTCAAAAGAAAAATGACTCGATTATGGTAGTGATTGATAAACATAGCAAATTTGCACATTTTATACATGTGAAATCTAATTATAAAGTAGTTAATATCGCTAAAATATTTATGAAGGAAATATTTAGATTGCATGGAATTCCTAAAATGGTGATTTCGGATAGAGATGTCAAATTTACATCAACGTTTTGGAAGGAATTGTTTGTGGGGTTGGATACAAACCTGAATTTAAGCACAAGCTACCATCCACAAACAAATGGGAAAATCGAACGAATGAATGAGATTGTGGAAGACATGTTACGAATGTATGTAAGAACAAAACCAACTAAGTGGGAAAATTACCTACACTTAGTTGAATTTTCCTACAACAACGGCTATCAGACATCAACTTCCGTTCGAAGAATTATACAGAAGGAAATTCACAACTCTGATTAACTGGGATAATCTAGTTGACAAACTTATGATGGGACCAAAAATGATCTAGGAAATGGAGAAAATGGTAAAAAGGGTACAACATAATTTAAAAGAGGCACAAGACAAACATAAAAGCTACACATTTAAAAAGGAGACACCAGGAATTTCAAATTGGGGACCATGTATAGTTGAAAGTCAAAGCAAGGAGAATCTCTCTAAAGATAGGAAATTGTTCAAAGTTGGCGAGAGGTTTTGTGGCCCCTTCAAGATCTTAGCTCGAATTGGACCCATGGCGTATCAACTTGCACTTCCTGAAAATTTAAAATTTCATAATGTTTTTCATTTTTCTTTATTGAAAAAGTATATTCATGATCCTACTCACATCATTGATTGGAACATGGTGTAGGTGGAACTAGAAGGAGAGTTCCAAGAGGAACCTTTGCGCATTCTGGACAGGAAAAAAACAGTACTACGGAACAGAGCCATCACCCAGGTAAGAAATCAATGGAAGCACTTTAGTCCCGAGGAGGCCACTTAGGAATTGGAGGAAGATTTGCAGAAATATTATCCAACCCTATTCTGAGAGAGGAATGAACGCTGGGGATAGTGTTGTACTTGAGGGGGAGATGATGTAATATCCCCCAAAATAATTGAATATTAAAGTCTAAGTGTACTTGAGAATAAATTTCCGTTTTTGGCAAATTCGGATTTGGAAATTATTTGCCATTTATGGCAGATCCGAATTTGGAATTTGATTATTGTAATTAATTATTTATGACTGTTGGGAAAATATTTGACTTGCCCAACTAACTTCTTTGATTGTGACACATGTGAAAGACAAATTCTTTTATAAATTAAATGTTGGAGGACAAATGGAACAACGAGGTTAAAAATAGTTGACCATGACTCCATGATCCGGATTTATGTAGGAACACAATGAAATACATAAATACACATAAAAACAGAGATGCCGCGGAAGTAAGACTTCATTTCATTAATAACAAATGACTGAAATATGCTTACAGACAGAATGGAAATAAACTAGCTAGGGCGCTGGTAGTTTATCTCTAAGAAGAGATGTGGCGGCTACTGGCCTCTGAACTGTGTTACAATGAGGCGCAAAGGCCTATTATTATTGAGAAACAATGGAAAACCCTAAACATCCAAAGACCTAACCCTAGGAGATGAAACACCAAGACTATGGGCCTCGTTTGGGTATGTTGGTACATCAACTTCCCGGGGACGTAACTTTGGCATACGATCTCTGTTTGACGCGTTTTATACCTCGTTAGAAAGATCTATCTGAGCAATACAAATTTTGGTTGAGGAACATGATCTATGTTCCATGTTGCTCTTCGTTTTCCCAAAAAACATTTTTTAAGGCCTCAAAACGGCTCCGGAAGTTCAGGACCCGAAAAACTGCTAAAAATAGTAAACTGTGCGGAAACTGAAAAACTGAAAGAAGCAATGGTGGCGGTCCAAGTGGAATAGGTGGGTGGACACCAATATCCACCTGGATCATTCCTCCCTGCTTAGGAAGCAATGGTCCCCATTGCATTGAGTTCCTCCATGAGATGAGGAAACTTCTGTTGAACTTGGTCCCTAGTGAGCCATTTGCCTTGGTGAAGGAGTTGGCCTGCTTTGACAACTTGATATAGCGGTATCCTTTGTTTTTGGGTGTACCTGATCTGTGTATCCACGATCTAATCAGTTCTGGCTTGTTCCATGTAGTCTGGATTTAACTCTGTTGGTGTGAGTTGTTCTGCCATGTCGGATGTATCTAGTAGAGGTGGAAAGTAAGGCCGAAGGTGGTCCACATTGAACACTGGGTGCAGACCAAGGAATGGTGGAATGCTGAGCTCAAAGGAATTTTCCCCTACAGCCTTGGTGAGGGTGTACGACCCATATCAGAGTGGACGAAGCTTGCGGTGGGGTCCAGCGAGGCACTCCTTTTGAAAATGCAGCCACACTTTGTCGCCCACCTGGAAGTTGTGTGGCACCTGATGTTGATCATGTCGTTGCTTGTACTTAGCATTGGCTCTGTCCAAGATGTCATGAACCTATTGGCGAATGTGTTGAATGTGCTCAATGAAGTTGTTTTCCTTATCTTCTTCAGACTGGACATGAGCTGAATCTTCCTGAGTAGCCACAAATGGCATGGCTATGTTAATGGGACATAGTGGCTGGAATCCCAAGCCCACTTGAAAGGGGTTGTGGCTAGTTGAGCTATGGAGAGCTCGGTTGTAGCTGTGTTGTACATAGGGGATGCTCTCATCCCATGTGCATTGATGCTTTGAATTGTACATGCGCAGAATGTGTACGATCATCCGGTTGACGATCTCTGTCTGGCCATCAGTTTGTGGATGGAAAGCTGTGGACTTGGTGAGATTGGTGTTCAACATCGACCAAAGGTTGGACCAAAATGTACTGAGGAACCTACTATCCCAATCTGAGATGATAGACTGTGGGATCCCAAAGTGTACCCACACTCGTTCAAAGAAGAGTTTAGCAGTGGATTCTGCTGTGATATTCTTCTTGCAGGCCATCATAATGGACATCTTCGAGAATCAGTCGACGACAACAAAAACACAGTCATTGCCATGCTTAGTAGAAGGAAGGCCCGACATGTAATCCATAGAGATGGATTCCCAAGGTCGACTGGGGGTAGGAAGCAGAGTATAGAGGCCTTTCTTCTTGATGGTCGGTTTGGAAATGGCGCAAGCAGTGCAGGACTTGATGTACTTCCCAACATCTTGTCGAAGGTTCGGCCAATAGAAATACTTTTGCAGTACTGCCATGGTTTTCTCGACCCCAAAATGCCCAACGACTCGACTATAGTGTGCCTCCCAAATCATCTTAGCAAAATCGCTTGAAGGAACACAAAGGTGTCCCAGGTGACAAAGCAGGGCATCCTGGAGGTGAAAATTGGGAACTTGCGTACCCTCCAAGAGTGTATTGTATGTGTGGCCAAATTCTGGATCACTTGTGTAGAGAAGCGGCCAATTAGAAGTCTCATGCCCACAAGAGTTAAGAACAGTGGTTAGCGCCACGATGGGTGGTCAACTAAGGCAGTCTGCAACATTATTGGTGCTTCCTTTTTTGTACTTAATGTTCAGATGAAACTGTTGCAGGTATGTGGACCACTTCCGATGGCGATCATTCTGCAACTTCCTTTATGTCTGTATCAACTACAGGGGTCAGTGGTCTATGTGGATGATCGTTTCCTTTCCCAAAATGTAATGCTTCCATTGTCGACAAGCCTACACAATGGAATACATTTCTTTGTCATAAGTGGGATACTTCTGGACTGTGTCAGAAAGTGTCTCATTGTGATATGCCATTGGATGCCCATGTTGAGTAAGGACTGCCCCAATATCATAGTCAGAGGCATCTGTCTTGATCTCAAATGGTTGTTGCAAGTTTGGTAATGTGAGCACTGGTGCAGAGAAGAAGCGATGCTTCAACTCCCCGAATGCCTTCTATTGAGATTCAGATGAAAATAATTTTTCTTTATCTCTTCCCTTGGTGACTTGACTCAAGGGCCAAGTGATATGAGAGAATCCCAACACAAACCTGCAGTAGAATTTGGCAAGACCTAAAAATTTGTGGAGCTCTGTTAGGGTGTTTGGAGCTGGCCAATGTCGAATGACTTGGATCTTTCCTGGATCCACATGCACCTCTCGCTCATCAATAATGTATCCCAGATACTAAACTTGGGTTATGCCAAAAGTGCATTTCTCCAAATTGGCACACAACTTGTGTTGCCGCAGTGTTTGGAGGACCTATCGGATGTGGTGGAGGTGCTCTTCCCAAGTCTGGCTAAAGATCAGAATGTCATCCAAGTACACCACTACAAATGAGTTGGTGAATGGATGCAGGATGTCATCCATTAGCGTCATGAAGGTTGCAGGGGAATTCGTCAACCCGAAAGGCATGACCAACCATTCGAAAAGGCCCTCCTTGGATTTTAATGCAGTCTTCCACACATCAGAGGGTTCGATTGGTACCTGGTGATAACCAGACTTCAAGTCGATCTTGCTAAAATATTTTTCCCCCTTGATTTGGTCCAGAAGGTCATCAATCTGTGGGATCGGGTACCTATTTTGGACAGTGATCTTGTTCAGTGCCCGATAGTTAATGCAGAGTCTCCAAGTCCCATCCTTCTTCTGCACCAATACGATCGGGCTCCCACAGGGCGATGAACTCGGTCGGATATGACCTTTCTGCAACAACTCCTGAATATGCCTCTTGATTTCATCATTCTCCAGGATAGAGCATTGGTAGATGGGTCCATTGGGCAGAGACACACCTGGGGTTAGATCGATGGGGTGCTTGACCTGACAGTGTAGAGGCACCCCTGCGAGGGAGGTGAAGATGTCCTCGTACTACTCTATGACCTTATCCATCTGTTGTTTTCATACAGTGGGGCCCTATCTGGAGGTCATGGCCACAGTATTCCTCTTTTCATGAGGGCGGATCATCAGGAAAACAAATTTCCTGGTTTTGGAAATGAGCTTACTGCATTGTTTTGTAGTAACCAAAGAGATGGTGGTAGGTGGTGCTATCTCTAGTATAATGTACATCTTATTGCCCAAAGTGATAATAACAACACGAGGCCTGGACTCATACACAACATTTCGCTTCCACAAGTACGGTTGGCCTAATAATACATCAGAAACATCAAGAGGATAAATGTCACATAATACCTCATCCGTGAAGGGCTTGATCTTGTAGGGAAGGTGACATTGTTGACTAACGCAGAGGTCCCGTGCTTGGTGCAACCACCCGATGGTGTATGGTTGTGGGTGTGCTGTGGTCGGCAAGCCCAGCCGTTTCACGACCTCTACCGAGATGAGGTTATTCTGTCTCCCACTGTCGACAATGAACTACAACGGGGAACCCTTTACCCACATCTTGGAATGGAAGATACGCTCTACCTCCTCTGGATCTTCTGGTTCCTCCTTTTGGATCTTCGTGGTGGCAACTGTGGCGTTGGGCTCTGCATCAATAATATTCTTCCCCCTGTCATTCCCCTTGTCAGGTTCTGATTCAGATTCAGAGCATGCATCCGATTCAAAAGCCTTCAACTTGGCTACTAGTGACTGCTTGGCCCGACACTCACTTGTGTTGTGAGTGGAGCTTTTATGGAACTCACACCACTTCCCCGTGTCCTTTTTTGGCTTTGTGGTGTTGTTATTTGCTTGTGGCTTTGGCGGGTTGTCCTGGGCTGCCCCACCTTGGCCTAGTCCTTTGTTCTGTAGTTTGGGAGTACCTTTCCCTTGCTTCTGATTTGTAGACCCAAAGTCTCGCTTCTTCTGTTTGAACTTATGCTCAATCTTGGCAACATATCGGTATTCCACACCAAGCAAGGAGAAGTCAAGGAACTCCATTTCCTCTTGAATGTATCTGTGCAGAAAACTATGGTACTTTAACACAAAATGTTTCTCTGAATATTTGATACCCAAGTTGTGCGTACGGTATGAAATAGATTCATCATCTCATGCACATCTTGGTCCCTTTGCTACCACAACGTAGTCCATTGTATGTATTTGTCCTCATAGCTCCCCACGGGATAATATTGTTCCTTGATGGCATCTTGAAAAGAATTCCAAGTGGGTGCGGTCGATATCAAAGAGGGTTCTCCCTTGCCATCTTGCTCTGAGTAGGTTTCCCACCAGTCCTTGACATGGGGAGCGACTTTGAGGAGTGCGAAAATAATCTTTTCTTGGTCGGAAAAGTCATGAACCGAGAAATATCCTTCTAACACATTCAACCATCTATCTACGACATATACATCTATTTGGTCGTCAAATATGGGAATGTCAAAGTTTACTTGTACCTTAAAAGGAGTGGTGCCTCCAGAGTGGCTTTTGGATGTTGATGCGCCACCAGTCGGAAACCGTTGAAGAATCAGGGCAAAGTTGTCCATCATCGCGTTCCTATGTTTCTCAAGGGCCTCCTTGAGCAACATTTTGATAGGATCTCCCTGCTCCCTCATCTTTCTTTTCTTCCCCTATGGGCGTTCGTCGGGGTTTGCGAGGATGATCTTGCAAAGGTTCAACCAGATCGAGCCCCAACTCCTTATACCCCGATCTCGTTGGGCACATGCAAAGAAGGATCGAGAATGAGCAGACCGTTCTGATACCACTGATCTGGATTTATGTAGGAACACAATGAAATACATAAATACACATAAACATAGATATGCAGCGGAAATAAGACTTCATTTCATTAATAACAAATGACTGAAATATGCTTACAGACATAATGGAAATAAACTAGCTAGGGTGCTGGTAGCTTATCTCTGAGAAGAGATGTGGCGGCTACTAGCCTCTGAACTATGTTACAATGAGGCTCGAAGGCCTATTATTATTGAGAAACAATGGAAAACCCTAAACATCCAAAGACCTAACCCTAGGAGATGAAATGCCAAGACTATGGACCCCATTTGGGTAAGTTGGTACATCAAATTCCCAGGGACGTAACTTTGGCATACGATCTTCGTTTCACACGTTCTAAACCTCGTTAGAAATATCTATTCGAGGAATACAAATTCTAGGTGAGAAACATTGATCTACAATCCATGTTGCTCCTCATTTTCTCAAAAACGTCATTTAACGCCTCAAAACGGCTCCAAAAGTCGAGGACCCGAAAAACTGCTAAAAATAGTAAATTGTGTGGAAACTGAAAAACTAAAAGAAGCAATGGTGGGGTTCCAAGTGGAATAGGTGGGTGGCCACCAATATCCATCTGGATCACTCCATGAGTCAAGAATAGATTTGAGTTTCCTTAGGGATGATTTTTACAAGTGGAAAATGAGGGATTTGACCACTAGCAGCCCCTAAAAATTAAGGATTTGTAAATATGTAAATTTCCCAAGGAGGGAAATAAAGACCTAGGCACAATATGCATATAAATACAACATATGGAGGAGGAAGGACGCTTCTTAGTATGTTGGAGAAAGGAAACTACTTGTTTTTATGAACACTGTTAGTGTGAGGCAAGAGAATTTATGATTTGTGGAAGGTGACTTAGCAAAGGAGGATCATTTCAGTTTTCCCTTATGGACTCATGGCCATTCTATGGGGTGAACAGGGAAAGTAAACTTGGTTGTTTCTATTATACGATTGGGTGGAATGTGGTTGTTCCATTTGTAACCCAACATCATATGTAAGGTAGCTAGAGAGGTAGTGGGGGGGGGGCAAAGGGCCCATAATGATAATAGTGGAGGTCATTCAATGTAAGGTGGAATAGGTCCACTATATTATTAAATAAGTCCCACTATGGTAGTTAGATATAATAAATGGGTAGTTAGATATAATAAATGTAAGAGGACTTCTTAGAAGGTTCTACTTCTAGAAGATTTCTCTTCTAGAATGTTCTCAGGTGATGGTATCACTATATAAAGGGGTTCAAGCAATGTAATGAGACATGAAGAGAAATATTGTATTTGGAGTGGTATCTCAATAGGAGGATTCCCCCTCGAAGAGGCAAGTGAATAGGATAGGATTCCTTCCATAATAGGATCCATTGTATGGTGTTGCCCTACCTCAAGGGTTTGATATAATAAAGTTGTGATTTTCTTTATTGTTCTTCTATATCTGTTGGGGTAATTTTGTATTCAGTATTTGGTTCTTAACAAGTTGCATCAGAGAACTTTCCTTGGGCAAACATTATGGGCAAATATTTTTTATTTTTGCAGATTTTGTTTTCGGAGAAGAAAAACGAGGGCCGCGACATTCTTGAAGTTTTCGGTATATTTCTGTGAAAAATTTGCAGAAAAGAGTTGTATATCTGAGTTCCTCTCAGAAAAACACCCAATTTAAAAAAAAAAAATCGTCTGAAACGGAGTCCGGAAGGTCAAGATATTGAAGTTTTAAAATCTGCAATTTTCAGTGTTTTTTCCGCAGAAGACGACGCGATTTGTTTTTATTTATGTATCATATAAAGGATGAATTTTCTCAAACAAATTACAGATATGAGTTACTCTCACAATTTCACCCAATTTCAAAAAAAAAATCAGTCGAAAGGGAATCCGGGAAGTGAAGTTATGAGTATTTTAAATTCAACAGTTTTTTAGGGTTTTTTCAGAAAAACCACGATTTTCTGTTGTAACTTATTGTTTTATTTTTTTTGTTTTTTTCGTGATGGCTGTGGGACCGAAGGGTTCATAGGGTGCTTAGATGGCTATTTCTTCTCAAAACCTCAAATAAATTCTTGAATCATTCAAATCTCAATTGTATGACACATTGTGTGACACACTGCATGACAAATTTCATGACCTTGCAGATGGCCTCAATAATAGTCTTCGTAGTTCATTAGATAGCATGCAGGAGAGATTTATTATGGAGGACATCATCAGGGATGAATATAATCAATAAATATATGATTGGTATGATTTTGAGGACGATTGTGATGATTGGTATATGGATAGTTTTCATTTCTAGGATGACAACCACTTCCATATTTTATTTAATGACTCTACTCCACCTTCTGTAGAGAACATCAATGTACCACATCAGGAGGTAGTTACCAGTGTTCAGTATTCATATTCTACAGTGATATTATTCCTTTCAGATTCTGCTATGACCCTTTTCCACTATGTGGATGGATCTTCCTATTTGGATCCACATGACAGGTGTCAATATTTGGAGCATCATTTTGAGTTGGTTATTGGGTTCCAAAATCTTCCACGGGGAGTTCACATGATCACTTGGACAAGGGACCCTGGCTTACAATGGTCGTCAGACTACATCAGCATGGTGGATTTACTTTCTACATGGGACCTTAGTTCTCCAGTCTTCCTCAGCATTATGGTCCACAATTATCCATGGGACCCTGGTATATGGTTGTACATCAAGCGTTGAGGACAACGCTTTCATAAGGGGGATGGAATGTAAGGTAGCTAGAGTGTTCAACAACACAGGTATTCCAATAGAGGATGAACACCTTCAGTAACCACTCACATAACCAGATCAAAGATCAACACACCCATGTTTTCACGTGGTAAAACTCCTACGGGGAAACATCCACGACCCTAGCCAACGCGACCACTTGGAGCAGTTTATTAATGCAAAGAAAAAGATTACAGAGAGATTTTACAAGAGAGTTTCTCACAATCGATCATCGAAAAATGACCCTCCATGCTCTTTAAATAGAGATCATGGACCAATCGGGTGTTAAGCCACGAATCAATGGCCATTAAGATCGAGGAGAGTATGAACCATTGGATCACTCTATGTCGGGAACATATCGTGACCATCGGATTTCCTAAATACAAATGCATACTAATGCATACTAAATAAACACACTTTTACCTAACGACATATTAGACCAAGTAGATCTTAACTAACTCCTAAGTGTCTAAATATCCTAACATCCCCCCTTAAGAACAATTTGGGATAGGATTGAAGGATTTACAATGATGGCACAATAGGAAAAGGAAGGAGGCATTAGAGCCGATCCCCCCTTAATGACAACTTCCTGAACTCCTAACATAGATCGAAGTTTGGAAAACTTCGCTTCTGTAAGAGACTTTGTGAAAATGTCTGCAACTTGATCTTCTATAGGGCAAAAGAGCAGTTCAATAACTTGATCATGAATGAGCTTTCTGTTGAAATGCATGTGTAGGTCGATGTGTTTTCTACACTGATGTTGAACTGGGTCTTTGGCAAGCTTGATGGCACTTTGATTGTCACAGCAAATTCTGGTCAGATGCTGGTGCTGGAATCCAAACTCTGAAAGGATCTGTCGAAGCCACAGGGCTTCCTGACTTGCATTTACCGTTTCTCGGTACTCTGCTTCTGCTGAAGAAAGTGCAATAACCTGTTGTTTCTTACAGGCCCAAGTGACAGGTCCTGAACCAAGGCTGAAAACATAACCTGCAGTAGACTTCCGATCATTGGGGTCACCAGACCAATCTAAATCAGTGAAACCAACAAATAAGGGAGTCCCCCGTGAATTGTAATGTATCCCAAACTGAACAGTACCACGAACATAGCGAAGTATCCTTTTAGCTGCTTTCCAATGGCTTTCATGGGGTGTTTGCATATATCGGGAAACAAGACCAATAGCAAAGGAACGATCAGGACAAGTATGAGTCAAGTATAAGAGGCTACCAACTAACTGACGATACAGGGTGGCATCAACTTCAGGAGAAATACAAGTGGCAGAAAGATTGGCTCCAGAATGGAAGGGAGAAGGGGATGGTTTACAATCATCCATGTGAAAGTGACGAAGAAGGTCACAAGCATACTTAGACTGGGAAAGAAAAATTCCTTCATTAGTTTGCAAAACTTGGAGGCCAAGGAAATAGTGCAAAAAGCCTAAGTC
>ML777056.1:660488-679294 GCA_009831015.1 Picea engelmannii | reverse complement strand
TGGCAATTATTTGCCATTGACCAGCTACGTTAGCGTGCTAAACTCCAATATATACCAAGATCCTTTCTTCACTCGTGGTCTTAATCGATCATGCTTCAGAGATCTCCAAGGAAAGACAGTTTTTGGTTCTTGATGTTTGGTAGACTTAACATAATGAGGAGCTTCCTTCATTTCAATGGAAATACAAATACAACAAGGAGAATGATCAGATTCTGCCTCTTGTGTCTGACTATTCTGTCTTTTCTTGGCTTAAAGAGACATGTTAGCCAAATGATGGATACTATTAACCATACATATTAGACATACTTAGACATATTAAACAAACATATTAGACATACATGGTTTTCTTCTTCTTCTTTTTCTTTTTATTGACATCCTTTGAACTGAAGATAGCTCTCCTTTCTCCAGATATCTCATCACAATTCCTATGCAACTACACTTTATGTTTCATCCTGTTAACCTTAGTGATGATTTTTTTCAGTTTGTTTTGCTGATATGGAGATACATGTTTATGTCTTGGAACATTAGGTTTGTTTGATTCGAATGTCTGGCTTCACAACAAAATATTGAATCATTCCTTGCTTATTTCTTGATCTCCTGTCATTACAAGTCTGTGATAACTAGCAGGAATGCACTGTAAAGACCAAGTATTCTACATCGCTCCATATTTTGTTTTTATTTTCAACTGAAAATACTAGAATTCCAACTAACCTACAAGAATTATGCACCAACACATATGCATACATTGGATTTAATAAACGACATTGTAACATGAGTATTTATAATAACGAAGAATTTAGAAGAAGTAATAATCGTGAAAGATAAATCGTAATGATCGATTCTCCTCTAGGCAAACAATAATATTAACTAAGTATAGCATTCTAATCCAAATATCATGCAAAAATCGTATGATCGCAACAAGGCTTAGATTGCATAATCCTAAACATTAATGCATATATCGAAATTGGCATTAGAGACAACTCATATATGAGGATATCAGGTATATCAGATTCTTGAATAAATTTCACAGTGGAGTCGGATTTGATGGTACCAGTTTAACATATATATTTTATCTCTCTAAACGCATAAATAATCGGTTCGATGAAACCTGCTCACGATATTCCTTTCTGTTCCACAGAATAAAAATTATGTGAGATATGAATTCTACTCAACAATCATTATCAAGATACCAGTGCAAAAATGATAAATTTGTACATTGAATTCCATCCATCAGTCCCTTAGACTGTAATAAGCAATTTTTTAAGGAATAATGCCATCATATTGAAACTAATCTAACATTCGCACATGTTAGGAAGCAATTCATTCAGTCTAAAGATAGAATAATATTTATAAATAAATCCTAATTTCTATGCATTTAGTTCCATATGATTCTCTATGTATTCAATATACAACGAGATATCAGTTAACAATGGGGTCATGATAAAAAAAAAAAAATGTACCGTAACTAGGAGTCTGAGAGTCTGTCCTCAACTTGAATCTTGGGCTGAGTTTTTCAATACAGAAACTTGCACACTTTACTCGTGCATTCACCGGCCCTAGGGGTAGTCTTCTTCCCAATTAGCCCCAGAGCCACTTTTGGTCATTTGTCATAGTGGTCTAGCCTGCGTTGGCAGTGGCTACTAATATCTCAATTTGGCAGGTGAGAGCTCTGCTCTCAGTGTAAGGTGGTGGGGAATAGTTTCAAGGGATGGTCGACTCTCCACCCTTCCTCCCTAGTTCTCCTGGATGCGTCCGGTCTTCATACTGAGAATCTTGTTGGAAGAGTTTGGTAGCATGATGGTTTTTTTTAAAGTTATTGTTGAGGTTCATGTCTTTGAAAACACTCTGTGAATAAAGAATTATGGATGCTTGATAGACCTATTTCTCTTGCTGGGCCAGGCTTAAACTCTGAAAGGTTTATTGTCAAGCTATCTGCCCATGGCTGGGTCTCGAATAGTTTTCTTATGTTATTGTTGGAAGCTAAGGTGTGCTTGCTTTTTTGTGGTGTACTCTGCAATCGATGGCTTTGTAATGTAATGTAATAGATTTTTCAAAAATTAAAGATGCTTTGTTCCTTTCGTGATGGCTTCATAGGTCCGTAGTTGATTGTTGACTTTTTTTTTATATTTTTCAAGTGGTGGAGTTCTTGCTTTACAATGGATGTAAGCATGTCAGGGTTTCCTTTATGCTTTTGTTATTTGGTCTCTTTCTTTATTACTTTCCATTTAGAAAGATAGGGAGAATAAATTATATATTAAGGGTCTAGCAGATTTTCTTTTTTTAAGCTTGATATGTGATAAATTGTGAAGCAAGAAATGCAGAGAGAAAAAATATAACAGAAAACAGTATATTAGAATATATGACTAAGAGTACAAAACGAGTATATGAAGAAGTTAATGAAAAAGTCCTATGCAAAGGGAAATAGCTGAGCTAAATAGGCTCAATCAAATCAAGAATAGAAAGTACAGCTGGCCAGGACAGCTGGCAGTGTACAGTCAACCTGTTGAGGTTACATTATATTTAACACTCCCTCTTAAACTCAACAGTTACAAATATCAACACTGATTATACCTAAGTGTTGTCTCTGAAAATCAAAAACCGATTTTCCTAGTGGCTTTGTAAAGATATTAGCAAGTTGATCTCGAGAACCACAAAATTGTAGTGCAATATCACCATTATTGACTAGCTCGCGTATGAAATGAAAACGAGTGTCAATGTGTTTGTTTTTCTTATGAAACACATGATTTTTAGATAAAGCAATTGTTGAAGTATTATCACAGAATATAGGAGTTGGATCCTTTTCTGTATGTGACATATCTTTCAATATTCTTCTCAGCCACACAGCTTGATAGGAAGCTGAGGTAGTAGCGACATACTCTGCCTCTGTAGAAGATATTGAAATGATTGGTTGCTTCTTTAATGCCCATCAGATCAGGTTGCCCAGTTGAAAAACATGTCCAGATGTATTTTTCCTGTCGTCTAGGTTGCCTGCAAAATCACTATCTGTGTAACCAGAAAGTTGATTACTATCAGATTTAGTGTACCATAAGCCTAAATTGAGAGTTCCTGCAACATATCTCAAAATTCGTTTCGCCATTTTCCAATGAGAATCTTTGGGGAATTCCATGAATCTGGAAACAAAGATGGCTGCATACATAATGTCAGGCCTAGTTGTTGTAAGATACAACAAACTACCTACTAAAATTTTGTACAAGGTAGAGTCCATTGTAGGACCTTCATCATTCTTGCTCAATTTTGTGCCTAAAGGTATAGGGGTTTCTGTTGGATTGCATTCTTCCATGCGAAATCTTTTGATGATGTCTGCTGCATACTTTTTCTAACAGACAAAAATGCCTTTGGTTGATTGATCAACCTCAATCCCTAAAAAATATTTCATTATGCCAAGATCTATCATCTCAAACTCAGATTGCATGGCATGTTTAAAATCTGTTAACTCAAGATTTCCAATATAGATCATGTAATCAACATATAAACATACAATCAAAATTTTACCGTGCTGGTCTGTTTTGGTGTAAAGAGTTGGCTCATTTTGGCCTCTGCTGAAACCAATTTTGATCAGGTAAGTGTCAATTATGTTGTACCAAGCTCTTGGAGCTTGCTTTAATCCATACAAGGCTTTCTTCAACCGATATACTTTGGCTGGATGCTCTTGGACTTCAAATCTAGGTCGTTGATCGACATAAACTTCTTCTTCTAAGAAACCATTCAGGAATGCTGACTTGACATCCATCTAGTATACTTGACATTTGTGTTGGGCTGCTATGGCCAATAGAGTCCTCACAGTGTCTAATATTGCTACTGGAGAAAAAGTTTCACCATAATCAGTACCAGGTTGTTGTGAGAATCCTTTGGCAACAAGTCTTGCCTTGTGTTTTTCGATCTACCCTTTTTCATTGAGTTTAGTTTTGTAAACCCACTTGACACCATTACTCTTCTTCTTACTTGGCAAATCAACAAGATCCCATGTCTTGTTCTTCTCAATGGAGTCAATTTCTTGGTTCATGGCTTGAACCCAATGTGGCTCCTTAGTTGCTTCCTTAAAAGATGTAGGTTGACATTAAATTAAAGCAAAAAGGTTGTGTTGTTCAAAGTCATTCAACTGCTGATGGATTTCTCTCAAACTTTGAGTTCTCTGATTTTGTGGTTCAGAGAATGATTCTTTGCTAGAAGTTGAGTTATCCTGAGAATTTTCAGGTTGTCTTTGTACTTGCAATCTTGGAAGAATAGTTTGAGGTACTTGTTGTCTTGATTTTTCTTTGTTTTCAGAACTTGGTAGCAATGGATTTTGACTGTCCATTTGTTGATTTTCTGAATCATTCCAGAATTGATTTTCCAGAAATTTTACATCTCTGCTGAGAATTAGTTTCTTGGTGATTGGATTGTAAAGCCTGTAAGCTTTAGATATTTCACTATATCCAGTGAAAATACATTTCTCACTTTTGTCATCAAGTTTCTTCCTTAATTCGGAAGGTATGTGAGCATATGCTATGCATCTGAATGTCCTTAAATGCGCAACATTGAGCTTTGTCCCACTCCATGCTTCTTGAGGGACTTTTAGCTTTAGTTTGGTGGTTGGAGATCTATTCAGGAGATAAGCTGAGCATGCTACTGCTTCAGCCCAAAAAATATTTGACAAGCTTTTCTCTTTCAGAAGTGTTCTTGCCATATTCATTATTGTCTGATTTTTTCTTTCAGCCACTCCATTATGTTGTGGAGTATACCTGGTTGTTGTTTGCATGATAATGCATTGTGATTTGCAGAAATTTGCAAATTCTCTAGAGTTGTATTCTCCTCCTCCATCTGTCTTGAGTGCTTTTATATATTTGCCACTCTGTTTTTCAACTTCTTCCTTGAATTCTTTGAATTTTGCAAAAGTTTCAGACTTGTGTCTGAGAAAATAGATCCATATTTTTCTGCTGAAATCATCAATAAATGTTAGAAAATAAAAGCTGCCACCTATGGACTCTATTTGCATTGGTCCACATAGGTCAGTTTGAAAAAGTTCAAGATGTTGTTTGGCTTGATTGGAAGACTGTGGAAAACTAGTTCTCTTATGTTTTCCAAGTATGCATGACTCACATGGGGGAATGTGTTCTTTAAAGATGGGAAGACCTTTGACCATAGAGTGCTTCTGAAAAAGACTTAGACTCTGAAATGGTAGATGTCCAAATCTTGTATGCCAAACCATTGTTTCATTCAGGGTTGATGCACTTTGTGCATATGGTTGACTCAGATTTGAAGTTCTGAGGGTAAGGGGAAACATCCTATTTGGAGTCATATGGATTTCAGAAATTAATTTTCTGCTAGGGTTTTTGTCGTAGATTTTGCAAGATGCTCCCTCAAAAAGTACCTTATATCCATGTTCAATGAGTTGTCCTACACTTAGCAAATTATGTTTCAGATCTAGAACATGATAGACATTGTTTATGTCTTTCTTTACATTTTGTTTAGTAAGAATAGGAACAATGCCTTTTCCTTGAACTTTGACTAAGTAATCATTTCCAAGTGTAATATCAGATGAGAGTGAAGAATCAATGCATAAAAGTAAATCTTTGTTACCTGTCATGTGATTGTTGCATCCACTGTCTAGCAACCAGAGATCTTTAGGTTGTTGTTCAGTCTTGTGGCACGAAAGAAACATACCTGCTGAGTTTTCTCCCATGTGATCTGACACATGTTCTCTGCCTGAGAGCTAATTTGCTTGCTTCTTCCTGCATTCAGATTCATACTGGCCATACTTTTTGCAGTAATAGAATTGTATGCTTGATTTCTCATTTGATCTTCTCCCTCTGGCTCTTTGAGGCTGAAAATTCTGATGTTGATTTTGTTGTTGTTGTCTTTGACCTTGAAAATTTTAATTCGGATACTGTTGTCTATTACCTCCACTGGAGTGAGGGTTACTTTGATTTCTCCCTCATCCTTGGTGACCTCTGCTTCTTCCTCTGCCTCTCCCTCTACTGAAGGAGAATTGAGATTTGAAAGCATTGGAGATTGACTCATCTGTGAGATGCAGTCTGGTCTCATGTGTCACCAGAGAACCAATTAATTCATCTGTTGAAAAACTTGATAGATCCTTGGATTCAAGGATTGCTATTACAACCATTTCGAATTTCTTTGGTAAACTTCTGAGGATTTTCTCAACAATGCATTGATCAATGATGGTTTCACTAGTCAATCTGATCTGGTTCACGATGCCCATGACTCTGGTCATGAACTGATCCACATTTTCAGACTCTTTCATCCTTAGAGTCTCGAATTGCGTCCTCAAGGTCTGTAGTTTAACTATTTTGACCCTATAATTTCCTTGGTAGGAAGATTTAAGGATGTCCCAGGCCTGTTTTGAAGTACCAACGCCTATGATTTTTGAGAAAATCGAGTCATCCATAGAATTTTGAATCCAAAATTTAGCTTTATTTTCTCTATTTCTCTGAGTTGCCTGAGCAATTTTCTTCGGGTTTGTCATGGAGGCAAGGTCTGTTGGATATAGTTCCACATATCCATGATCCACTGGATCCCAACACTCTTGTGCTTCCAAGAACAATCTCATTTGAAGAGACCAGAACTCGTAGTTCTTGCCAAGTAGAATCGGACCCTGGGTTGGTCCTAAATTGCTAGACGACATATTTTTTTTTAAATTTTGCAGAAAAAACAGAGGGAAATTTTGTATTTACCTGTCTTTTTCCGCTTAGAAAACCGGTTCTGTTGCTTGCTTGCAGGTATTTCGGAAGTGTGCCATTCAGGCTTTTGTGAGAGTCGACGTTGCGAGTTTCTGGCTTCATGAGATTTGACCTCAAGACTTTGTTAGACGAGTCCTCTGAACAATCCAACTTTTGATTGCTGAAGTGTCGAAGAGGGCTTAACGGCTTGAGTTTGGCCTTAGTCACCGTGCAATGTGACCACATGCCTTGATGTTAAAGCGCTGCTGGTGAAATGCCGAAATTTTCCTTTGGACAACTCAACGGTCTAGATCATCCTGTGATCTGATGGTCCAGATCCTTTCAGGATTTTATGAATTGGTATTTCGAGACTCTTCAGTTCGCAATTTCAAGTTTCGGGACTTCATGTTTCCTGATGTCGAGAACCTCTGGCTTCTCGATCGCCCGATCACTGAAATGTCAATTTGCTGAAACGGATTTAACTTCACTTAGCCCTTTGGGCTATACCTCTGGTCCACATGACCTCTCTTGATATGACCGTAGTCCCTTTCGGGGTTTTGTGACTCAAACGCATGACCTCTTGGTCTCTCGACTTTCGAAAAGCCGATTTCTGAAATGTCGATGGCCTTTCCTTTCGGGACTTTCCCTGGAGGCCTAGACTGTTGCCACGTGTCCTCTCAAGATGGACGGTCCTCATCATTTCGCGATTTCATGACTTGCGACTCCAAATCCTCTGTCAAGCTGAAACCTCGGTAGCCAAGATGCCGACGGTTTTCTTGATCTCCGCCACGTGTCTGAATGAATAGACGGCTGTGATCTTTTCAGGATTTTGGGACTTTCGTCGTGGAGTGTCATGACCTTTCATCAACAATACCTCCGATATCCCGAACTCTGAAATGCCGAAATGATGGCACTTGGATCTGCTGCCACTTGTCCTCTAAGATGGACGACTCACAATCCTCTCGGGATTTTGCCATTTGTGATGTCGGGATTTCGCATATCGAGGTTTTGGAGAGAAGTCTCAGTTGCTCATCCAATGCCCAATCCCTGATTTTACGATTGGATCAGATTGACGGCTCATGATCTATCTCAATCCAACGGTCCAAAATAACTCGTGATTTCATGATTCACGAATTCTCACGGCCTTCTTCTGACCTTTACACCTTGCGAGTCAGCGAAATGCTGAGATGTCGCCACGTATCTCTTGATGGATGGTCTAGATGATTTTGTGACTTCGCAAGTCGAATTTCTCCTGTGCACTCTAGAGGACTAAACCTCGTGCACTTTCTCACTGATCCAATAGCTGCCAGCCCTCTGCGCAAGATCTAACAGCTGAAATTATTTTACCTTTTTTGCGTTCTCTTCGTCCCTTTTGAACTGGATTTCTACCTCAGATCTGTTCGCAGGATGAATCTTACGTCTGCGACGGTTGTTCTTTCAACTTAAGACGCGTTCTTTACTGCCTTTGCAAGGATTTTTTTTTCTGCGGAAGAAAAATTCGTGAATCTTTCAAAGATTTGAAAGAATTTCACGAGTTCTTTGTTCTCTGCTACAATCTTTGAAATATTTGAGCGATTTCTGAAATTCTTTAAACACTTCTTCTTTCTGCAACTATCTTTCACGAATTTGAACAAATTCTTTGAATTCTTCAAGAGTTCCCGCCTCCTGCAGCTCTTCTTTGTGAATCTTTGATGATTCTTTGAAAATTGAACAAGAATCTTTACTATTTCTTCCTTCTCAGTCTCTTCTTCCTTCTCGTGTTTCTGCTCCTTGAAACTTTCAAGCATAGTACACTCTGCGACCTCGCGTGAGCTTCTTACGCTGATATTTTGAGTGTATGACGGTCTTCTTCCTCATGGGAGTTTCCTGCGAGGATCTTTCGAGAGTATGATGGACAGATCTCCAAGCCTTGTGAAAAGTCTGTGTCGAATTGATCTCAAGATCCGTGTAAGCTCTGCGCTGTTTGAGGATCGTGTTTCTCTCCAGCTTATGTGAAGAGGCTTACTACAGTAGATTTGATACCATGATAAATTGTGAAGCAAGAAATGCAGAGAGAAAGAATAGAATAGAAAATAGTATATTTGAATATATGAAGAAGAGTACAAAACGAGTATATGAAGAAGTTAATGAAAAATTCCTATGCAAAGGGAAATAGCTGAGCTAAATAGGCTCAAGAAAATCAAGAATAGAAAGTACAACTGTCCAGGACAGCTGGCAGTGTACAGTCAACCTATTGAGGTTACATTATATTTAACAATATGTTTGGTCTAGTGTAAGAAATGGTGATGATTATGAGTGTTATGGAGGTGGTCACACGTGAAAAAAATTTATGCATGTGTTTGTTCTTTCATTTCTGTGGTTTCATTCTTGCGGTTGATATGGTTCATTGGGTTCGTGAGTATCTATGCTTTAGCTACTTCCTTCAATGTCCCTCATGATTATGTTCCCACAATCCTTATCAATTATTTTGTAAATTTCTTCAATTGGTAAGTGCTCAGGCATTTACCTGCCGTTTTCTACTATGTCTAACACAACTGTACATTTCTCTTATCTTCTCTAATGAAATTTACGTCCTTACTCTTCCTCAAGTTTCTAAGTGCATTGATCTCTTCTTTTTTCATGTTTCTTTTCGGTGGATTTGACCTCCTCAGAACAACTGTGCACTCTTTCGTGGCCTCTTCAGTGGGTTGATTTTTGGAAGATTCTTTATAATGTTCTCTATTTTTCCAATGGTATTCTTTTGGGAACTATGGGAAAGTTTAAACCCAAACTTATGACCCTCTTGAGGGAAAGTCCAGTCCAACATATGCGATAACAGATTCATCATGTCGCTGCGATTTTTTTTTGAATCCTTGGAATGTGTGCTACCAGCTTCATGGAACTATAGTGGGTCTTAAGCATTAGCCTGGATATTCATTGCACCATTATTGATTAGTTTTGATGGATTATGTTTTAATTATATCTGTAACCTCAACAATATGTAAATGTACACTGTCAGTTGTCCTAGCTAGCTGTACGATTGTTTCTTGATTTGCTTGATTTGTTGAAGCTTATTTAGCTCAACTCTTTTCCCTTAATGAATTGTGCTCTGCTCATTCTTGTTTCCAATTTTGTCTTCTCTGTATTATCTTCTTTGATTCTTATTTTTTCATGGTATCAAAGCTTAGGATGTAAGCCTCTTCATAGTGTCTGGAGAGCATCCTGATCCTAGGAAGAAAAGAACAGAGCTTACATTGTCTCGTAGACGAGACCACGGGACGTAGGACTCTTCACAGAACTTGGAGAACAGTCCATAGTCCGAAGTACGTGAAAATTATCATTGGAGATAGAAATCGCGAGGAAGCAGATTTGAAGAAGGACGAAACAATTAAAGTTCGTGAGCATTTAAAGAACTCGTGAAATTATTTCTTCAGGAGGAATTTTGCAGAAGAAGCAAAGGAGAAGCTACTTCAGTCATAAGATTGGACACATGAATAGATCTGATCCTTTAATTAACCTCAGAAACAATGAGCCCGCAGATAAGGAGATTTTTTTTTTTAGTTGTAATATCTGAGAGAGAGCAAGATCAGTCATCAGATCAAGAAAATATTAAGTCATGACCATCAGATATCATAGGAGAGAGATCGATGGTGGGGAGGAATTGTGGGGATGGGAAGGAAATTAAAGTTTGTGCAAGTTCTGAGCCCGCAATCCCTCTGGATCATTGATCTTGCTAGATCAATAGATCAACGGTGGATATTGATCCCACTATGAATGATCATCTTCAGATTGCAGGGATCGAGAAGGAAATTAAAGCATGAGCAAGTTGTGAGACCGCAATTCCTCAGAATCATTGATCTTGCTAGATCAACAGATCAACGGTGGATATCGATCCCTCTATGGGAAAGCATCTTCGCATTGGGGGGATCGAGAAGGAAATTAAAGTGTGAGAAAGTTGTGAGCCTGTAATTCCTCAAGATCATTGATCTTTCTATATCAACAGATCAATGGTGTATATCGATCCCACTATAGATGAGAATATTTTCTTTATGGAGATCGGGAAGGAAATTAAAGAGTGAGAGAGTTGAGGCTCCACAATCACTCGCGGTAATTGATCTTCAAGAAAGGGACACATGTCAGATGATCTCATTCTCTGGGAGGAAGTAAGCAGCAGTTGTGTAAAGAAATCTCGAAGGCCCGAAGCTCCGAAGAGTCGAAGTAGATCCAAACCATTTATAGAAGTGGACACGTGGAAGGAGATCCTGCACTAGAGAAAATAACCACTTAAGAAGAAAGATGAATGCGAGAAGCGAGAACTCCCGAAGGCCTGAAGCCCAAAGTTCATCTGGATTGTCCATCAATGAGGAAACGCGATGCTAGATGCCTCACTTCAGAGACTTAGTACTCCGAAAGGTTTTGCGTAGCAAAGCACTAAAGGAAGAAATGCCTGAAGTCCCGAAGTAAATCTGATCCATTGAAGGTTAAGGACACGTGTTTGCAGATCTGACACTCCGAAAATTTAACACTTTGGAGTTTTTTGGTGTTGTGCATCTCAGAATGCCCGAAGCCTAGAATTCTGATGTAAATCTCATCCATCCAAATCAAGAGGACATGTGGAGGTTGATCTCGCACTTCGGAGATTCGACACTCCAGAGGACTGTGCATATTAGCATACGGAAACTCCTGAAGGCCAGACTTTCGAAGAAGATCTTGGTTGTTTGTTTGCTAAGGCCTAAGGACCATTGGATTTACCTCTCTCTGGACAATTCTCCACTATGACACTTCATTATTTTTGTGATCAAGAGTGGTGAAAGATCCTTGAAGCGTGAACTTTTGAAGTAATTCTAAGTCGTAGATCTCGATGTGAAATTGGGAACATCGATCTCTTTCCTTGTTCAGAGATTCACGAGTTCGAAGGATTAAGAGGTAAGAAAGGAATATCACCCGAAGGCCCAAAGTCCTGAAGTAATTGTGGATCGTTGATTTCAAATCAACAAGGATCGTCGATCTTTGAAACAATTTTGTTATTCGGCTATTCAGAGAAATTGAGACCTTCAACGTCGAAACGCCCAAATCCCAAAGGCTCGAAGCACCTGGTTTTCAACCCCTGATCACATGAGAAGTTGAATGTCAAATTTTTATTACTCTCGAGTAAACTCAAAAATCTCCATTCCTCCATTTTAGGGGCTACAGTTTCTAAAGGATAGAGTTCAAAGCTCTGACTTCAAAGATCTCATGCTCGGATAGTCAGATCCAGCTAGATCGAAGCTAAAGAAGTGGTGTACCCTCTGTTTTTCGGCCCAAAGTCACACACAGGAATTCACAGACCTGGTTTTACGCATAGGAAATAGGTAAGCATGCAAATCTCTAACAATTTTTTTTTGTTCAATTTTTTTTTCACGATGGCCACATCTAGCAATTTAGGACCAACACAAGGATCGATTCTTCTTGGAATGAACTATGCTTTTTGGTCTCTTAGAATGAGATCCTTCTTACAAGCACAAGAGTGTTGGGATCTAGTGGATCTTGGCTATGTGGAACCGGATCTAATAGAACTTGTTGCCATGACCAATCAAAAGAGAACTGCTAAGGCAACACAATGGAACGGAGAGAATAAGGAAAAAAAATTGATTCAAAACTCAGTGGATGACTCGATTTTCTCAAAACTCACAGGCGTTGTTACTTCAAAATAGGCCTGGGACATCCTTGAATCACCCTACCAAGGAAATTATCGGGTCAAAACAGTCAAACTTCAGACCTTGAGGACACATTTTGAGACTTTAAAAATGACAGAGTCTAAAAACGTTGATCAGTTTATTACCAGAGTCATGGGAATTGTAAACCAGATCAAATTAACTGGTGAAGCCATCCCTGACCAAAGAATATTTTATAAGGTCCTCAGAATTCTACCAAAGAAATTTGAAATGGTTGTTACAACCATCCTTGAATCCAAGGATATATCAAATTTTTCAACAGATGAATTAATGGGCTCTCTGTTGACACATGAGACCAGACTAAATCTCGAAGATGAGTCAATAGCCAATGGCTTCAAGACTCAATTCTCCTTTAGCAGAGGGAGATGCTGAGGCAGAGGAAGAGGTCACCAAGGAAGAGGGAGAATTCCAAGTAACCATCACTCAAGTGAAGGTCACAAACAACAGAACCAGAATAAGAATTTCCAAGGTCACAGACAACAAAACCAAAATCAGAATTTGCAAGGTCACAAACAACAGAACCAGAATCAAAATTTCCAACCTCAAAGAGGCAAAGGTTGAAGATTAAATGAAAAATCAATCATAGAATGCTATTACTGCAAAAAGTATGGGCACTATGGATCTGAATTCCGAAAGAATCAAGCATATCATCTCTTAGGAAAAGCACATGTCTCAAATCATGAAGGATAAACCTCAATTGGTATGTTTCTCTCATGCCACAAGACTAAAGAACAACACAAAGATCTCTGGTTGTTGGACATTGGATGCAACAATAACATGACAGGTAACAAATATTTACTTTCATGCATTGATTCTTCTATTTCATCTGACATTACACTTGAAAATTATTCCTTAGTCAAAGTTCAAGGAAAAGGAACTGTACCTATTCTTACTAAACAAAATGTAAATAAATACATAAACAATGTCTATCATGTTCTAGATCTGAAAAATAATATTTTAAGTGTAGGAAAGCTAATTGAACATGGCTATAAGGTATTTTTTGAGGGAGCATCATGTTGGATATATGACAAAACCCCCAACATACATTTTATTTCTAAAATCCACATGACTAGGAATATAATGTTTCCCCTTACCCTCAGAACTGCAAATTTAATACAATCTTATGCACATTTTGCATCCACCCCTAATGAAACTATGGGTTGGCATGAAATATTTGGAAATCTACCCTTTCAAAGTATAAGCCTTCTACATAAGAACTCCATGGTCAAATGTTGTCTTCAAAGAGCAAAATCCCCCATGTGAGTCTTTTATTCTTGGAAAACAGAATAGAACTAGTTTTCCACATTCCTCCACTCAAGACAAACAACACTTAGAGATGGTTCACACTAACCTATGTGGACCAATGCAAAAAAATTCAATAGGTGGTAGCGTTTATTTTTTAATGTTTATTGATTACTTTAGCATGAAAATTTGGATCTATTTTCTCAGACACAAGTCTAAAACCTTTGGAAAGTTCAAATAATTCAAGGATGAAGATGAAAAATAAAGTGGGAAATATGTGAAGACTCTCATGTCATATGAAGGAGGAGAATGCAACTCCACATAATTTGCAAAGTTCTACAAATCACAAGGCATCGTCATGCAAACTACAACCGGGTATACTCCACAGCAAAATGGAGTGGGCATTGAAAGAAAAAATCAAATAATAATGGACATGGAAAGAAGCCTTCATAGAGAGAAATGTCTCTCAAATCTATTTTGGGCTGAAATAGTAGCATGCCTAGTTTATCTCCTAAATATATATCCAACCACCAGTCTCAAGATGAAGTTCCCTCAAGAACCATGGAGTGGGACAAAGCTAAATGTTGCTCATGTAAGGACATTTGGATGCATAACATTCACTCACATACCTTCTGAATTGAGGAATAAAATTGATAATAGAAGTGAGAAATGCATTTGTGTTGGCTATAGTGAGACATCCAAAGCCTACAGACCCTACAATCCGATTTCAAAGAAACTAATTCTCAACAGAGATGTCAAATTTCTTGAAAATTAGTTCTGGAGTGAGTCTAAAAATCGGCCTACGGACAGTCAAAATCCATTGCTGCCACTTTGTGAAAACACAGAAAATTCAGGGCAACAAACACATCAGCCTTCCCTTCCAAGATTTCAAGTATGAGGACAATTTGAAAGTCCTTATTACAACTCTACTTAAAGCCTAAATTCATCCTCTGAACTTCAAAATCAAAGAACTCGAAGTTTGGGAGAAATCCATCAATAGTTGGATGATATTGATCAACATAATATTTTTTCATTAATGTCATGTCAACCTACATCCTTTAAATAGGAAACTAAAGATCCCCATTGGTTTCAATCCATGAACCAAGAGATTGACTCCATTGAGAAAAACAAGACATGGGATCTTGTTGATCTACCGAGACACAAGGATTCTCACAACAACCAAGTATTGATTATGGTGAAACTTTTGCTCCAGTAGTAAGGTTGGACACTGTAAGGACTCTCTTATCCATAACAGCTCAACAGAAATGGAAAGTATATCAGATGGATGTTAAGTCATCTTTATTGAATGGTATCTTAGAAGAAGAGATTGATTTGGATCAGCCACCTAGATTTGAAGTCAAAGAGCATCCATCCAAAGTGTATCAGTTGAAGAAATCCTTGTATGGATTAAAGAAATCTCCAAGATCTTGGTACAAAAGAATTGACACTTACCCGATCAAGAGTGGTTTCAGTAGAATCCAAAATGAGCCAACTCTATACACCAAAACATATTAGCAAGGTCAAATTTTGATTGTATGTTTATATGTTGATGACATGATATATACTGGAAATCTTGAGTTAACCATTTTTAAACATGCCATGCAATGTGAGTTTGAGATGAGAGATCTTGGCATAATGAAATATTTTTTGGGGATTGAGGTTGACCAATCAACCAAAGGAAATTTTGTCTGTCAACAAAAGTATGAACCAGGGATCATCAAAATATTTTGCATGGAAGAATGCAATACAACAGAAACTCCTATACTCCTAGGCAAAAAATTGAGCAAGCAAGATGAAGGCCCTACAGTGGATTCTACCATGTACAAAATTTTAGTAGGTAGTTTGTTCTATCTTACAACAACTAGGCCTGATATTATATATGAAACCAACATTGTTTCTAGGTTCATGGAATACCCCAAAGATTCTCATTGGAAGATGGAGAAAAGGATTGTGAGATCTGTTGCAGGCACTCTAAATTTTGGCTTATGGTACATGCAGTCTGATTATAATCATCTCTTTGGATACATAGACAGTGATTTTGCAGGAAGCCTAGACGACCAGAAAATCACCTCAACACATGATTTTCACCTGGGTAAGTGTAATATCCCCAAAATTTTAGAATATTAAATTCTAAGTGAACTTTGGAATAAATTTCCGTTTTTGGAAAATTTGGATTAGGAAATTATTTTCCATTTACGGCAAATCCGAATTTGAAATTTTTGTTATTGTCATTAATTATTTGATGATTGCTGGGAAAATATTTGACTTTCCAAACTAACCTCTTTTATTTTGACAAATGCGAAAGATTTTTTTTTTATAAATTAAATGCTGGAAGATAAATGAAACATTTAGGTTAAAAAGAGTTGACCATGACTCTATGAGTAGGGAACAGGTTTGAGTTGCCTCAAGGATGATTTTTGCAAGAAGAAAATGTGGAATTTGATCACTAGCAATCCCTAAAAATTAGGGATTTGTAAAGATGTGAATTTCCCAAAGATGGAAGGAAAGACCTAGGCACTAGATGCATATAAAAACAACATATGGAGGAGGCAGGACATTGATTAGTATGTTGGATAAAGGAGATCTTTTTGTTGTTATGAGCACTGTGAGTGTGAGGAAAATGAATTTATGATTTTTGGATGGTGACTATAGCAAGGAGGATCATTATGTTTTCCCTTATGGACTCATAGTCAGGATAGGGGGTGAACAAGGAAAGTGAATTTGGTTGTTTTGTTCTATGGTTGGGTGGAACGTGGTTGTTCCATTTCGATTCCAGCATCAGGTTTCAGATATGTTTCAGATATGTATCTTGACTTGACTTGTATCTTACAAAGTCAACCCTTGTATTCAATCGATCACTGTTCAAAATATTATAGTTGGAGTATCATAGGCCAAAGACTCCACTACTACTTGTATTGTAAGAAGATTCTAAGAAGTAAGTATAAAATCTGTATGTAACCGAAGTAATGCGCGCATAGATCAAAACTCAAATACCTTTCGAGAGATATTTTTCCTTCATCTTCTTTCCTCGATTGTATAAACTTGCAAAACGAGAAATACAAGGGTTTAGAAAAATATACTAGCATTTTTATTCCTTGGAAATTAAGTACTAAGAACAAATGAAGGTAATATTTATCTTAAGCTGGATGGAGAACCAGATCACTACATGTTCTTATGCGACAATTTGTCCAGGGTCTAAGAGGAGGAGGAGTGGACGCAAAATTGATTGATGGGTACCCTCTCAAAACATAAAAAGGGCCCCATCATTAAATTCATGTATGTGTTCATAAAACTTCACTTATAAAACAAAGAAAGTGAAAGTAAAATAGATTGTTCTTAGATTAATCAACAAGGAGGCACACATTTATATTTCCATGAATCCCTATGTATATTCACATTTAAATATTTAAAATCTAGGAGGCGCATAAGAGTTGTTACCTATGTATTGTTCACTCTGAATCACAACAATTAAATAACAGTCCAGTAAGAACCAAATCCCATCCAACAGAGACTCATTTTATAACCAGAGGGTACAAACAAGTGTCGTTTCAAACGATTACAACCTTGTTTTATATTTCTAATTATATGCATGAAAAGTAAATACAAAAACATTTCACATAGCATAGATTTATAAATTCCACGGAGAATTAATACTACTACAGATATCACACATAGCATAAATCTACAACTTCCTACAAAGGATTAAGATTGTTGTGTATATTTACGTAGAGCATAACTTACGATTTCTATAGAGTTTTAACATAATTACACAGAGTGTAATTAAAAATCCCCATAGAGGGTAAATAACATTATTTTTCATACACAAAGCATATATTATGATTCACATAGTGTTAGTATATTTTACACAGAGAGTAATTACGAATTCTCGTAGAGGGTTTTATACTACTATTTATAGTTTTACAGTGGGTAAATTTCGGCCTCCTCTTAAAGGTTTAATATCTCCATGAAAATATAGAGTGCAATTACGATAATCCCCTACAAAGTTTTGACAATAGACAAGTCGGGATAATAGCAGTCAGCGTAGAAAGTCTCAGGATTGTTAGGACGACTTCCAGAGCATAGGACTAGTAGGGTTACAATGTTTAAAGGAGACAGACCAGGGTTCAATGTAAACAATGTTTCGGTCCATGAAAGAACTAGAGTAAGGGTATAAGAAAAATAGTCAATCGAGGGGAAACACAATAAACCTCTAGTCCTAAAACCTTAGACACAAAGGAACTCCAGGAGGAAAATTGCATACAAAGGCACAATGTTAATACATGTAAATCCTCAAACAGAGAGCACATAACGAAATATCTTCACACAAAGGTCTTAAATAATGGAATCGTTACTCACCTTTGTGTAGCGAGAGCCCCGAGTATGGTTTTTTTTTTTCTCCATAGCGCACCGGTCTTGGTTTTCAAATGTAGAGATGAAACTATTACAGGACCAAGGAGCCAAACCTCACCAAGGCACACAGGTCGCGTTGAAAATGTAGAGAGAAAAATTGTTACAGGACAAAAGAGACGAACCTCCCTAACACGCACAGGTTGTGTTGAAAACAAAGAGAAAAAACTTGTTACAGGACCAAAAAATCGAACCCCCATAATGTGTACAGGTCGTGTTGCAAATGCAGAGAAAAAATTTGTTACATGACCAAAGGGTATAGACAATGAATGAAGGTTCCTCAAAGGTCTCGTAGAGGAGTAAACATAGTAGGTATGCACCACCCCTCTGCCATGCGAAGCCATGGAGATGGTGAGCCCACATTGGGTGCGACTGCCTAAGTGTCAAGTTTGAGAGGTACAATACATGCCTTCCCATTAATGAAATAACCAGAGGTAAATTCCCATAGTACCAATCTTACATCCTCCATTAAACGGTTTCAAACCAATTCAATGTGGAGCCATGTCACTAGTCAGGTAGGGTTACTAACTTTATCGTTATGGTATATGGTTGTTACACTATACCAAAGTCTTACATTGTGATAGCATCCATATAACAATTTATATGTTAAACGATAAGCTATGGATAGTGTCAGTGTTATATGTTAAACGATGAATTATGGATAGTGTTAGTGTATAGTATCCATGTGATAGGTCATATGGTAAACAATATATATGTGTGTGTGTGTGTGTGTGTGGATAGAGTTAATGTTATGGTATCCATAGGTTAGTTTATATGGTAATATATA
>ML777056.1:647027-660278 GCA_009831015.1 Picea engelmannii | reverse complement strand
AGGGTAAACAATGCATATCGTTATGGTTAGTGTTAAGGTTTTAAGGTTATGGATAGACTTGATGACAATTTATGACGATAAATCTTCTATGCATACAATAAAGGAATAAATATATGTCTAATGGATTATCTTTGTGTAACAATCAAATGTTGAAGAGTCAAGGAAGTTTAATGTCCGCTAACAAATTTTTTTTTTTTATTTGGGAAATTTGTGGTAAATTACATATATATCAGAGTTGAAGGTTACAACACTTGGACCTTAGGGCAAGGCCAAATTATTTTTAGTTTTTATTTTATGTTAAAGAAAAACTAACAAATATGTTTACTGTTACAAACAGAAAAATTATTGTTCTGTTTTGATCATGTGAGCAAAGAATGAAGAAGAAATCAGACTTGAAGAGAATCCTAATCAAGGACCTCCTAAAGAATTAGGGCATAAAAGCGAAGGAAGTTCAACCACCCAGGTTTTGGAAACAATGAAGAACCTCATCGTGGAATTACAAGTGTTTAAAGAAGATAATGAAAAGATGAAAAAGGCACAGGAAGACGAGTTAGAAATAAACAAAATGTTGTTGCGCATTATAGTAACAAAAAAGAGCCCAAAAGACAATGACAAAGAGGAAGAAGTCAGCAAAAGGTCCTCAAAAAACTATGGTCATGAAACATAAAATGAGAATAGTTCTTCTGAAGATACACACATGGCAGGAAACAAAACAACTACAGGAAGAAAAAGAAAACAAGTAGATCACCTCGAAGGTGAAGTCAAAAAAATAAACCATCCACCTTTGATGGAGAATCAAGGACGGGTGAAGAGGCTGAAGCATGGCTACTAGATATAAGGAAATACTTCCAAATTTACAATTACTTTAGTAATATGAAAGTCAGAATGGCTATTTATGACTTGAAGGGAAAAGTAAGTATCTAGTGGCAAGACCTGAAATTGGCTAAGGGATTGAAAGAGAAACAAATGGAATGGTCATATTTTAAGAAATATTTCAAAAAGTAATATTTGTTAGAAAGATATTACGAAAGAAAGACTAAGGAATTCTATGAGCTAAGACTCAGACAAATTACCATGGACAATCTGATAAATAAATTTCTAGAATTATTGAGATTTGTACCATACATCAAGGAAGACAAAGTAAAAATACAATGATTCTTAAGTTGTTTGCCACAGTCGTACAAGGACAGAATTTCGTTTGACAATCCGAAGACCTTGAATGGAGTGTTTAGAAAGGCTCAAATGTGTTATAATCAGTACAAACATAGGTCTCAAAATCTCAAGGCATGGAAGGACAAGAAACAAGACAAAATGAATCAGCAAAAGAAAGGATTCCAACCATTCCCTTTCCGGAATGTGGAAAAAAGTTTCCAAAGGAAGGACTATCATTCCAAACCTAGAGTGGTCAAGGGGGAGGTAGAAAAGTTAACCTGGGAGTCAAGAAAGTTGGGGATAGCCCCAACGAACCATTGAAGTGTTGGGAGTCTGGAGAACCTCAATTGAGGAGAAATTGTCCATGCTTAATTTCCACAGCAAGAACTACACTCTATAACCTGCAAGAAGATTATACAGTAGGAGATATGGGAAGAAGCATGCACACACTTAATGCAGTTGTGGATGGTAGGCTAGCTGATCAACAATCCACTATCATGGAGGTTCGAGGTAAAATTCATGATAACCGCATTTCTATATTAATTGACCTAGGACTAGTCTCAATTATGTTACTCCTGGTTTAGTTGAATTAAACAAACTCAAGAAAGTAAAGCATGCTAAGTCCTGGTTAGTACAGTTAGCAACAGGGACCAAGAGAAAAATAACAGATTTTATTTCTGAATGTGAACTCAAAATAGAAGGTCAAAGTACAAAGTTAAATCTAAACATTTTACTTTGGGATATTATGATATAATCATTGGAATGGACAGGTTAGAGAAACACAAAGTAATTTTAAACTATTACGAAAAGTCACTTATTTACAGAGACGAAAACAACATAGTTATGATGATACAAGGGATCAGAAAACCAATTTCGGTTAGGGAGATATCAACCTTGCAGTTTAAGAAATGCATGAACAAAGGTTGCCAAGTTTATGTTGTTCAGGTAACTAATGTGTTAGAAAAGGAAAACAAGCCCAGATTAGAGGACTTTGTAGTTCTACATGGGTTTAGAGATGTATTTGTGGACGAAATACCATAACTACCTCCAAGAAGAGAGATAGATTTCTCTATCAATCTACTACCTAGATCTACCCCAATATCTAAGGCACCTTATAGGATGAGTTTACCTGAATTAATAGAGTTGAAAATTCAGTTGCAAGAACTTTTAGATAAATAATATATCAAACCAAGTGTCTCGCCTTGGGGAGAACCGATTCTTTTCATTAAAAAGAAAGATGGGACTTTGAGACTATGCATTAACTATCGACAACTAAATAAGATGATGATAAAAAATAAGTATCATTTACCTAGAATTAACGACATGTTTGACCAAGTGGGAGCAACAAATATCTTCTCTAAGTTAAATTTAAGGTCTCGTTATCAACAAGTCAGAATAAAGGACGAAGATATAAATAAAACAACATTTAGAACATGATACAGAAACTATGAGTTTGTCGTAATTCTGTTTGGTCTTACTAATGCACCAACAACCTTTATGTGTTTGATGAATAGTATATTCTATCAATATCTAGATAAATTTGTATTTCTGTTTATCGATGATATTTTAGTTTACTCGAAAACAGAAGAAGAACATGAAGAAAATCTGAAAATAGTATTGCAGACCTTAAGGAAACACAAGTTGTATGTGAAGTTTGATAAGTGAGACTTCTACCAAAGAAGGGTGCAGTACCTAGGACATGTGATATCCGAAGAGGGTATTGTAGTTGATATAGAGAAGATAAAAACCATTATGGAATGGTCTATCCCTAAGGATGTAGTAGGCATTAGATCATTCATGGGAATGACCAATTATTACTGAAGATTTATCAAAGGATTGTATAATATTGCGTATCCAATTCCATCCCTACAGAAAAAGGGAATAACATTTACCTGGTGACAAAAGCGTCAGGACAACTTTGATAAACTAAAAGGACTGTTAGCTACGACACCTATTCCAAGGGTAGCGAATCCTGATAAAGACTTTACGGTTTGTGTGGATGCAAGAAAAGAAGGCTTGGGAGGTGTTAGCACTAGAAGTCATCCCTGGATTGTGGAAGAGGTAAGTCTGATACCCATCAGTTTATATGTCACGAAAAATAAATTTAAAGGCGGTCTAATGGATGCAGACTCAGGATGGTATTGTTCTAACTCAGAAAACTGGATCAGAAAGCACAAGCAGGTGAGGTCTTGGTCTAACTTTAGTCAGTAAGTTTAGTGTAGTGGTGAGTAGGGGGAAGAACTTAAGGAGAGTGAAGAGGTCTTCTATGGACCTATGTTCTTCCATTAGCCTAAGGGAGAAAAATTCAGAAAAACAAGATCTTCTTTTCAAGAAACTGAAAATGCTATAACAACATTGCAATCAAACATATGTTACAACACAATCACAACCATCCATGTGAATATTTCAATCATGAATATTCAGTATCAAATGCATATTAAGATGGTGGAAGAAATATGACTTAGATTAAGAAAGAAATCTCAAATTCAAATACATAACCAAAAACCAGAGGCTTTACTAAAAAAATTCAATATCGAAGCCTAGCTCTACCATCAACCATTACAAAATATAAAAAATGAGTATATATACTCAAAGAAAATTGATACCTACAGGAACACACTCTGGTCATGCATTCAAGGCTTGGTGTCTGCATATTATTCTACCAAGCTACACTTGCACTCTTTTGTCAGCCGCAAGATCAAATTGGTATGGGATTCACAGGAAAATTCATGACAAGGGAACTTTCGGCTAACAATCTACCCTCCACGGCCAGGCTTTCCATACTTTCCATTTATGTGATGAAATGAGGTTTCAACTAGCCTACCCATTTTCATTAACTACATTCATTGGGATCAGGACGAAGCCTGACTACCATGAATGTTCCAGGTGAGCTCACAATTCCTTTGTCACACACGATCATTGGCCTTGACCTTGTGCTTATCCCTCTAAAAACTTGAGATTTCCCATTTTGGGAGTTTTCACTCCTCTTGATTTTAAATATCTCGATGCTTGCTCCTGCAAAATGGCCCACTTGGATCAACAGTCGGATTTGCCTTGAATATGACGACCATGATCATGTCCTCGAACAACCTCAGCCACCCATCTCTCAATCAGGAGCCTATCCTTTATTTAGTCCTGCCTCCATATTACCCTGGGAAATGACCGTGATCTTGATTCCCAAGCATGTCACAATTTCACGTTTCGTGAACTCATGTTGCGCTCTATGCTCAAACCTCCAAGTCATGAAATTGTGATAGCTCAGATCAGGAAACAGACGTCTCTTTACATTGGACGACCCAGCTTGTATCATTGTTTTGGGAATTTGGGCCATCGACAATACTCACGCCAAATTTATCGAAAGAATTTCTCCGCGGTCCAAATCCCACACCACGTGCCCCTCTATAATGAACGGCCCCGATTATTTCATGACTTCATGTTTTGTGAGTCTTCACAACTCAACCATTTGGCTGATCCATCTCATGAGTTAGGGAAACGTTGATCTTGCGCAACACGTCCTTCCTGATACCAATGGCTAGGATGGCATCATGATTCTACAACTCTGCCTGACGTTATTCTTCGCGCAACTATATGGATCTGATCCCCCAATGACTGTCGATTTGATCTATCTATTGGATCTCTGCCATTGAAAACCAATCTTGCTCGCTCGCTTGATTTGAGTCCATATCATATCTCTCTAAGTGTTGCACTCGGTGCTCATGACTACTTCCTTTGAACAACTATTTGGTAATTGAATGAGGACTCGAAAAACAAAGGATCAACGATAGGGGAAAAGAGAGAAATGGTCGATTTTATGAGAAAAAAAAAGGCTTATGGTTGATACTTCTCACGAAATACGATAAGGAAAAACAGGTCGATTAAACATATGAAGGAAAACATAAGAAAACTATAATCCAAAAATAAAAACCTACAATCGGGTTTGCCAACGGAGGAAGAATAGACAAGATTACATACCTGGGTGGAAACCATAACCCACAAGACTTTGACAATTTTATGTGCTAACATGAGGTGTCCTAACACAAGATGGACATGTCATCTATTACGAATCATGTAAACTGAAAGAACATGAACTAAATTAGGTTACACATGATTTGGAGTTGGCAGTCGTAATTCATGCGCTGAAAATGTGGAAACGTTATTTAATGGGGAGAAAGTTTCTGCTACTAACCGACAACAGTGGTGTAAAGTTTTTATTCAGTCAACCATATCTCAACGCAAGGCAAGCACGGTGGCTAGCCTTTTTAAGTGAATTTGATTTCGAAGTAAGACACATCAAAGGAAAAGAAAACAAAGTTTCAGATGCCCTAAGTCGGAGGACTAACAGAGTTTTTGAGATAAATGTTAGCAAAGTAGAAAATGACATCGAATAAAGAATAAAATCTGCAAGATGTAATGATGAAAAATACATCAAAACAACAACATAATTACAAGAAACTGCAGAAAAACTAGACAAAACAGATCTGAGTTTAGTTAAAAATGGACTGCTAAGGTTCAAAAATAGGTTGTACGTACCTAATTCTGCTGACTTAAAGTCAACAATTCTTGATGAATTGCACAAAATGCCATATTTTGGTCATCCACGATACCAGAAAATGATAACAGCCTTAAGAGAATGATTTTTCTGGCCTAACATGAAGGGTGAAACAACTGAATATTTATCTAAATGCTTAGATTGTCAACAGGTAAAGGATAAACATCAGCATCCGATCGATATTCTACAGCCTCTACCTATACCAAAATGGAAGTGAGAGATTATCTCATTGGACTTCATCACAGGTTTTCCTAAGACTCAAAAGAAAAATGACTCAACTATGGTAGCGATTGATAAACTTAGCAAATCTACACATTTTATACCTGTGAAGTCTACTTATAAAGTAATTAATATTTCTAAAGTTTTTATGAAAGAAATATTTAGATTGCATGGAATTCCTAAGATGGTGATTTTCGATAAAGATGTCAAATTTACGTCAAAGTTTTGGAAGGAATTGTTTGTAGGATTTGATACTAACCTGAATTTCAGCACAAGCTACCATCCACAAACGAATGGGAAAACCGAACAAACGAAGGAGATTGTGGAAGACATATTACGAATGTATGTGAGAAAGAAACCAACTAACTAGGAGGAGTACCTACACTTAGTTGAATTTTCTTACAATAATCGTTATCACACATCAGCCAAGATAAGTCCCTTCGAAGCATTATATGGAAGGAAATTCACAACTCCGATTAGCTGTGAAAATCTAGTTTAAACACTTATGATGGGACCAAAAATTCTCGAGGAAATGGAGAAAATAGTAAAAAGGGTACAACATAATTTAAAGGAGGCCCAAGACCGACAAAAAAGCTACATGGAATTAAAAAGGAGACATCGGGAATTTCAAATTAGAGACCATGTATATCTGAAAGTCAAAGAAAGGAAGAGCTCTCTAAAGCTATGAAATTGTTCAAAGTTGGCACCCAGGTTTTGTGGCCCCTTCAATATTTTAACTTGAATTAGACCTATGGCGTATCAACTAGCACTTCCTGCAAACTTAAAAGTTCATAATGTTTTTCATGTTTCCTTATTAAAAAAGTATATTCATTATTCTACTCACATCATTGATTGGAACATGGTGCAGGTGGAACCAGAAGGCAAGTTCAAAGTAGAACCTGTACGGATTCTGGATAGGAAAGAAACAGTACTACGAAACAAAGCCATCACTTTAGCCTTGATGAGGCCTCTAGGGATTGGAGGAAGATTTGTGGAAATATTATCCAACCCTATTCCGATAGAGGATTGAACACTAAGAATAGTGTTCTACTTAAGGGGGAGAGGATGTAATATCCCCAAAATTTTAGAATATTAAATTCTAAGTAAACTTTGGAATAAATTTCCATTTTTGGAAAATTTGGATTTGGAAATTATTTGTCTTTTATGGAAAATCCAAATTTGGAATTTTTATTATTGTCATTAATTATTTGATGACTATTGGGCAAAAATTTGACTTGCCCAACTAACCTCTTTTATTTTAACACATGTGAAAGACAAACATTTTATAAATTAAATGTTGGAAGACAAATGGAACAACCAGGTTAAAAGTAGTTGACCATGACTCCATGAGTGGGGAACAAGTTTGAGTTTCCTCAAGGATGATTTTTACAAGTGGAAAATGTGGAATTTGACCACTAGAAGCCCCTAAAAATTAGGGATTTGAAAATATACAAATTTCTCAAAGAGGGAAGGAAATACCTAGGCACTAGATGCATAT
The DNA here is from genome assembly GCA_009831015.1 of Picea engelmannii. Classification (NCBI taxonomy): domain Eukaryota; kingdom Viridiplantae; phylum Streptophyta; class Pinopsida; order Pinales; family Pinaceae; genus Picea; species Picea engelmannii. The sequence goes on along the minus strand of ML777056.1, from coordinate 652,860 downwards.
AAAAACAACATGTCGATGAGGTAGGGCGTTGCTTAGTATGTTGGAGAAACTAGATCTTTTTTTTGTTATGATCACTGTGAGTGTGAGGAAACAGAATTTATGATCTATGGATGTTGACTGTAGGAAGGAGGACCATTATGTTTTCCCTTATGGGCTCATGGTCAAGCTAGGGGGTGAATAGGGCAAGTGGATTTGGTTGTTCTGTTCTATGGTTTGGTGGAACGTGGTTGTTCCATTTGGATTCCAGCATCAGGTTTGAGATATGTATCTTGACTTTCATTCCTTGTCAAGATTATGTTTGATTATTATTTGTTAGGAATGTGATGGTTTATTCTAGTTCAAGAATACTATATTGTTTTAATTGAAATGTGATGATGGTAAATATATATGTGTTCATCCATATAGAAATAACATAATTATTGTATGTTTCTATTAATCATTAATTATGGTTATACATATATAAATGACTGTATATACATATATATGTGTTCATGCATAAAGAAATGATAGAACTATTGTATGTTTCTATTGGTCATTAAATATGGTTATATGTATATAAATAATTGTATACACACACACAAACACACACACATATATATGTGTGTGTGTGTGTGTGTGTGTGTGTGTGTGTTCATGCATAAATGAATGATAGAACTATTGTTATATTCCTATTGACCTTTGAATTATATAGATATGTTGAATTACTATTTAAATTTGTACAACACCACATAGGATAGATAGAAAAAATACATTCTTATTTACTACAAAAACATAATGATGAACTCAAAGTATCTTACAAAGTCAACCCTTGTATTCAATCGATCACTGTTCAAAATATTATAGTTGGAGTATCACAAGCCAAAGACTCCACTACTACTTGTATTGTAAACAGAGTCTAAGAAGTATGTTTAAGATCTGTATGTAATTGAAGTAATGTGTGCATAGATCAGAACTCGAATAACTTTCGAGAGAGAGGTTTCTTTCATCTTCTTTCCTCGATTATATAAACCTGCAAAAGGACAAAGACGAGGGTTTAAAATACTATACTAGCATTTCTATTCTATGGAAATTAAGTATTAAGAACAAATCATGGAAATACATAGCTTAAGTTTGACGAAGAACGAGATCACCACTTGTGCTTATGCGACAATCTGTCCACGATCCAAGAGGAGGTGTAGTGGACCCAAAATTGACTGATGGGTACCATCACAAAACAAAAAAAGGGCCCCATCATTAAATTCATGTATGTATTCATAAAAATTCACTTAGAAAACAGAGAAAGTGAAAGTAAAATAGATTGTGCTTAGATTAATCAACAAGGAGGCACACATTTATATTTCTCTGAATCCCTATGTATATTCACATTTAAATATTTAAAATATTTAAAATCTCAGAGCATAATTACGACTACTTTGTATATTTACATAGAGCATAACTTACGATTTCTTCAGAGTGTTAACATAATTACACAGAGTGTAATTACGAATCCCCACAGAGGGAAAATAACATTATTTTGCATACACAAAGCATAGATTACGATTTACACAATGTTAATATATTTTACACATAGAGTAATTACGAATTCCCGTAGAGGATTTTATACTACTATTTATAATTTTACAGTGGGTAAATTTCAGACTCCTCTTAGAGGTTTAATATTTCCATGAAAATACAGAGTGCAATTACAAAAATGCCCTACATATTTTTGACAATAGGAAATTCGGGGTAATAGCAGTCAGCGTAGCTAGTTTCGAGATTGTTAGGACAAGTTCGAGATCATAGGACTAGTAGGGTTACAACGGTTAAATGAGATAGACCAAGGTTCAACCTTTAAAATGTTTTGGTCCATGAAAGAACTGTAAGGAGTAAGGGTAGAAGAAAAATAGTCAACCTAGGGGGAACACAATAAACCTCCAATCCCAAAACCTTAATGTAACACCCTGTTTCCCCCAGATTGTAAATATAACTGAACTGGCCAAGGACTATGGAAAAACTCATAAGTATGAATATGTGTTGTAAATGGACCTGCAGGAAGAGGTCAATGAATGTAAATGATAGTTTGAATTTATTGCAGAACTGCTGAGAGGGGATGTGCGGAAAAGAGACCACGATGGTGGTGGAGGGCACCTTGAAAAAAAGGGGCGTTAACTTCCACCAAGATTTAAATACCGTATTTGGACTCCACTGGCCCGGAGAACCAAAAGCGGCTCGCTAGCCCTGAAATAAATGCCTTGCAGGCTGGTAGGTTGATGGCTTGATGAGGGATGGGGAGGTGAACCGCTTATCCGTAGAGCCATCATGACTGACCAGCGCGAGGGTAATCGTGCCACATGCAACCTCGCGAGAGGATAAGGCGTATGGCAGAAGCGATTGAAGAGGGCGGACGCGAGGGGAACTCTGGCAGTTCTATGCAGAGTGAGTGACCGCAGAGAGGAGGGAATTGCAACCTTCGCTCCTGGGCACTGGCAGACAGAGAGACGCAGGTCTCAGGATATCGTGGTCTCAGCTCGGGGGTGGCTAGTGGTAAATCCATTAGGAGTCACTACGTCTATGGTTGGGTGGAAACGAGCACCCCTCTCAGCAGTTGCTTCCATTGTTGAAGTTATTTCTGATAAGTGTTTTTCTTATATTGCATTTGAAATTTATATGCCGTCACATATGTTAATAGACTGGTGGAATTGTAAATGTTTTCTGTGAAAGAATGTCTATGCAGTAACTGTTAAATAAGGAGTAGATATTAGCTCATAGAACCATGAGATAGTAAATGATTTCAGCATGGGAATTTCTGCGTAGTGCTTGATATGAATGAGTCGATATATGCTTAACACCGAGGAAACCGTGCTTGACTTACATTGATAACTGAATCTAATCATGCCCAGCCGCTCTCGGGAGGCTGTCTCCCTTTATTTGCTTCCGGGAATACCCCGGTAAGGATCTCTTCACAGAGATTCCCTCCTCGGAAAGGTTCACCAAGAACCCAGAATAAGGACTCGAACGCACAGGCCTTATTAACCCTGTACGAGGAGGAACGATCCTATTAAGGTTACAAGATAGTAGTGTTGTGAGATGAAATAAGTCGACGGATGAGATCTCGTCGGAGGACCCATAGTCATTCACGACCATTAGATTGACGGAAGTAACGAAGGCGTTACATACCTTGACCCTTTGTCCTCTATCATCGTGAGCAACGAGAAATTGGGATCGTAAACTCCAAGACCCAAAAGAACGAATCTAGACCGTTAGGTCTCGGTACAATTACCCGTCAGCCGTTGGATCTGGAGAAGCTACACAGGGGTTAAGCACAGGGGTAGGTATGCGAGGAAATGATCTGAACCATCAGATCTTAGATCATAGTCCCGACAACCGTCAGCTCTCGAGCAGATGTTCCGGAGTTAAACTCTAGTGTGCAGGGGAAGAGTCCTAGCCGTTGATCTTGGAAGGACACGTGTCAACATCCCGGAGAAGTCATCGGGACAACAGGGTCATCGGGGTTTTGTTGAGTCTGAGAATCGAGGCCTTTTGGTTCTCAAAATCCTGAGAACAGATCCTAACCGTTGATCTCGGCAGGACACGTGTCAGCGTTCTGGGGAGGCATCGGGATTTCACCCATCGGAGAATTTAGGAGTGTAGAAATATTGCAATAGGAAGTCGCAATTCACGAATTCCCGATAGGATCTGAGCCATCCAAACAGCAGGGATACGTGGCAGAGGATCCCGGAGAGTCAGAGTTCAGCATATCGGGGATTTCGAATACATAGAACCCTTGCCACCTGGAATCGCGATCCACGATTTACCGATACGATCGGAGCTGTTCGTTTACATGGGACAGGTGTCAGAGATCGGATGAAAGTCGCAGATCGGGAAATCAAAGTTTCCAAGGACATGGAACGCTCACAATAGGAAATCGCGATCTACGATTTCCCGACGGGATCAACACTGTCCATCAGCGAGGACGCATGGCGAGAAATCCCAGAAAGTCGGAGTTCGGCATATCGGGAATCGACGTATCGGGGATTTCAAGGACATGAAACCCTTACATCACAAAACCGCGATATGCAAATTCCCAACACCATCATGAGCCGTTGATCCAAGGGACGCGTGTTGCGCATCTGGAGAGAATCGGGAATCGGGATATCGCGAGTCCTGGGTATATGTGTTTTGTGTCGTCGCAAATGCCGAAACGCTGATGGAAGGTTATACAGTGACAGTCATATGGTAAGTGGTCACATGGACCATGGTATAGCCAAGGGGGCTAGCCAGTGTAAAGGCGCGTCGAGAGCCAGGGGACTTGTGCGCCATGACATTGAAAGGCGCCAAACCCCGACAAGAATTAAGACTGTGGTCTTGTGAACGTTGTGGTCGTATTGACCAAGACTTAGTCTGGAAAGCCAATACGCTAGGAGAACATCGGGGATCGGAGGATCGGGAGTTCCAGGTACATGTGCACCTCGGCACCGCAAACTCCAAAATCCCAACGAGAAGCTATCATATGGTCATACAGGAACCGGTCGTGTGGATCAAAAGCTTAGCCTCATGGGGCTGAGGCAACCAAGGAGTGAATCAGAGATCGGAGATCGGTGTTTGTAGTTTCCAAGACATCATGGATGTCAAAACCTCGATAGAAGGAACCCCGAATCCCGATACAGAACCGGGGATTGGCATTTCGCTAATGCAGGTTTGTGGAGATCTCTCATGTATGGGAGATTAACCCATAATTTTTTTTAATTATGATAGTGGGTGTGTTACAAAGTGGTATCAGAGCATGGTTACAACACTCGTCCTGATTGGGCTCATGCACCAGTCGCACCAGTCGCGCATAAACCTCGTACGAAACACTCCTATGGGGAGTAAACCCCCCTGACTTGACTATCTTATCCAGGATTAAAAACTTGGAATATGAACACCCGAATTGTGTATGCGTGTGAAAGAATTATGGAATTATGCACAAATTATAAAATGTATTTAACTCTTGACTAATATCCGGCATTTGTCTTTTCACTCAAGCGGACGATCAACCGTGGAAATCTACAAACGCAGAGTATGGTGACTCACCAAGAGGTGGGAGAAGGCTCCCACAACAGAGACGAAGATTCTAATGAAAGAAGAGCAATAAGAACCCCTCCAGACTTAGCTGAGACGATGAGGAGTCTTATGGTCGAATTGCAAAGATGCAAGGCCGATAATGAAAGGATGATGAAAGAACAAGAAAAGCAAACTGAAATTAATGCAGTTCTACTACAGAGCCTATCTGACCTACAACGACAAATGCAGCATGAACCTGAGATGCAGAATCGTGGTCGCATCAGTGGCCACACTGAGAGAAGTACATCCAGAAAGGTCCACCCCAAAGGTAAAGGACCAGTGCCAGACGATTCCACTGAGAAGGAAGCTGGTGATTCAGAAGGCTCTTCCAGCAGTAGGACCAGTTCCTATTCTCCAAAGAAACAAAAGAGACAAAGGAAGTCCAAAAGTCATAAATTCGAGGAATTTAAAAAGGCCAAACCTCCCTCCTTTGACGGAGAGATAAAGAAGGGAGAGGAGGCTGAGGCGTGGCTACTTGGGATGAAGAAATATTTTAGAGTCCATGACTTCTCAGAGAACTTGAAGGCCCGAGTGGCCACTTTCAATCTAAATGGAAAGGCTTCCATCTGGTGGGAAGACCTTAAGAATATAAAAGGGGTCCATGAGGAGGACCTGTCTTGGAAACAGTTTGAGAAGTACTTCCGGAAGAAGTATTTGTCGGAAAGGTATTTCGATGAGAAGGCTAAAGAGTTTTATGAACTCCAACTGGGCCAACTTACCATGGAGGAATATGTCAACAAATTCCTCGACT
>ML777056.1:624715-643465 GCA_009831015.1 Picea engelmannii | reverse complement strand
TTGAAGAAGGACATAGCCAAATATTTGGCCCAATGCATAGAATGCCAACAGGTTAAAGAAGAACATCGACACCCAGCCGGATTACTGCACCCTTTACCCACCCCAGAATGGAAATGGGAAACCATCTCCATGGATTTTATCACTGGATTACCGACTTCAACCAGACATAATGATGCCATTCTGGTGGTGGTAGATAAACTGAGCAAGTCTGCTCATTTCATTTCCGTAAAATCGACCTGCAAGGCGATCGATATCGCACAGGTATTTATGAAAGAGGTGTTCCGATTGCACGGCATGCCGAAAGAGATAATATCTGACAAAGACACAAAATTCACTTCCAAATTTTGGAAATCACTGATGGCATGATTAGAGACCAAATTGTTGTTTATTACCACCTATCACCCTCAAACCGATGGACAAACAGAAAGAGTAAACCAAATATTAGAAGATATGTTAAGGATGCATGTAATGCACCAGCCTAGGAAATGGGAAGACTACCTGCCATTGGTATAATTTGCCTACAATAACGGCTACCAAGCATCCTTAAAGATGAGCCCATTCGAGGTCCTCTATGGTATACAATGTAATACCCCAGTCAGCTGGAGAAATCCAGTGAATAGGATTTCTTTTGGACCTGACATGTTGAAATAAATGGAACAACAAGTGACTCAAATAAAACAAAATCTGAAGGTCGCTCAGAACAGACAGAAAAGCTATGCTGATCAAAAGAGAACTCCAAGAGAGTTCCAAATAGGAGATCATGTATATCTCAGAATTAAGCCCAAAAGGAGTTCCCTAAAAATGGGAGCTTGTGCCAAATTGGCACCCTGATATTGTGGACCTTTTGAGGTTCTAGACAGAGTGGGACCTGTAGCCTATGGGCTAGCACTTCCTCCCACCGTAAAAGAACATAATGTTTTCCATGTTTCCTTATTGAAGAAATATGTACATGATGCTAATCATATAAATGACTGGTCTGTGATCCAGGTGGAACCGGAGGGAGAATTCCTGCCAGAACCCTAATGCATATTGGACAGAAGGGAAACCCAACTCCGGAACAGAACCATTGCACAGGTCAAGGTGCAGTGCAAACATTTTGGCCCAGATGAGGCTACATGGGAAATGGAGGATGCCATGAGACAGGCATATCCGATTTTGTTTACTTCTGTACATGAAATTCATGTTAGTAGCTAAGAACATCGAGGACGATGTTCCTTTTTAAGGGGGAGGGAATTGTAACATCCTGTTTCCCCCAGATTGTAAATATAACTTAACTGGCCAAGGACTATGGCAAAACTCATAAGTATGAATATGTGTTGTAAATGGACCTGCAGGAAGAGGTCAATGAATGTAAATGATAGTTTGAATTTATTGCAGAACTGCTAAGAGGGGATGTGCGGAAAAGAGACCATGATGGTGGCGGAGGGAACCTTGAAAAAAAGGGGCGTTAACTTCCACCAAGATTTAAATACCGTATTTGGACTCCACTGGCCTAGAGAACCAAAAGAGGCTCGCTAGCCCTAAAATAAATGCCTTGCAGGATGGTAGGTTGATGGCTTGATGAGGGATGGGGAGGTGAACCGCCTATCCGTAGATCCATCATGACTGACCAGCGCGAGGGTAATCGTGCCACACGCAACCTCGCGAGAGGATAAGGCGTATGGCAGAAGCGATTGAAGAGGGCGGACACGAGGGGAACTCTGGTAGTTCTATGCAGAGTGAGTGACCGTAGAGAGGAGGGGATTGCAACCTTCGCTTCTGGGCACTAGTAGACAGAGAGATGCAGGTCTCAGGATATCGTGGTATCAGCTCGGGGGTGGCTAGTGGTAAATCCATTAGGAGTCACTACGCCTACGGTTGGGTGGAAATGAGCACCCCTCTCAGCAGTTGCTTCCATTGTTGAAGTTATTTCTGATAAGTGTTTTGCTTATATTGCATTTGAAATTTATATGCTGTCACATATGTTAATAGACTGGTGGAATTGTAAATGTTTTCTGTGAAAGAATGTCTGTGCAGTAACTGTTAAATAAGGAGTAGATATTAGCTCATAGAACCATGAGATAGTAAATGATTTCAGCATGGGAATGTCTGCGTAGTGCTTGATATGAATGAGTCGATATATGCTTAACACCGAGGAAACCGTGCTTGACTTACGTTGATAACTGAATCTAATCATGCCCAGCTGCTCTCGGGAGGCTGTCTCCCTTTATCTGCTTCCGAGAATACCCCGGTAAGGATCTCTTCACAGAGATTCCCTACTCAGAAAGGTTCACCAAGAACCCAGAATAAGGACTCGAATGCACAGGCCTTATTAACCCTGTACGAGGAGGAACGATCCTATTAAAGTTCCAAGATAGTAGTGTTGTGAGATGAAATAAGTCGACGGATGAGATCTCGTCAGAGGACCCATAGTCAATCATGACCATTAGATTGACGGAAGTAACGAAGGCGTTACAAACCTTGACCCTTTGTCCTCTATCATCGTGAGCAACAAGAAATTGGGATCGTAAACTCCAAGACCCAAAAGAACGAATCTAGACCGTTAGGTCTCGGTCCAGTTACCCGTCAGCCATTGGATCTGGAGAAGCTGTGCAGGGGTTAAGCGCAGGGGTAGGTATGTGAGGAAATGATCTGAACCGTCGGATCTTAGATCACAGTCCCGACAACCGTCAGCTCTCAAGCAGATGCGCCGGAGTTAAACTCTAGTGTGCAGGGGAAGAGTCCTAGCCGTTGATCTCGGAAGGACACGTGTCAACATCCCGAAGAAGTCATCGGGACAACAGGGTCATCGGGGTTTTGTTGAGTCTGAGAATTGAGGCCTTGTGGTTCTCGAAATCCCGAGAACAGATCCTAACCGTTGATCTCGGCAGGACACGTGTCAGCGGTCTGGGGAGGCATCGAGATTTCACCCATCGGAGAATTTAGGGGTGTAGAACTGTTGCAATGGGAAGTCACGATTCGTGAATTCTCGATAGGATCTGAGCCGTCCAAACAGCAGGGATACGTGGCAGAGGATCCCGGAGAGTCGGAGTTCGGCATATCGGGGATTTCGAATACATAGAACCCTTGCCACCCGGAATCGCGATCCGCGATTTACCGATACGATCGGAGCCGTCCGTTTACACGGGACAAGTGTCAGAGATCGGACGAAAGTCGCAAATCAGGAAATCGAAGTTTCCAAGGACATGGAACTCTCACAACAGGAAATCGCGATCCGCAATTTCCCGACGGGATCAACACCGTCCATCAGCTAGGACGCGTGGCGAGAAATCCCAGAAAGTCGGAGTTCGGCATATCGGGAATCGGCGTATCGGGGATTTCAAGGACATGAAACCCTTACATCACAAAACCGCGATATGAGAATTTCTGACACCATCATGAGCCGTTGATCCAAGAGACGCATGTCGCTCATCCAGAGAGAATTGGGAATCGGGATATCGCGAGTCCCGGGTATATGTGTTCTGTGTCATCGCAAATGCCGAAACCCCGATGGAAGGTTATACGGTGACAGTCATATGGTAAGTGGTCACATGGACCATGGTATAGCCAAGGGGGCTAGCCAGTGTAAAGGCGCGTCGAGAGCCCAGGGGACTTGTGCGCCATGACATTGAAAGGCGCCAAACCCCGACAAGAATTAAGATTGTGGTCTTGTGAACGTTGTGGTCATATTGACTAGGACTTAGTCCGGAAAGCCAATATGCTAGGAGCACATTGGGGATCGGAGGATCAGGAGTTCCGGGTACATGTGCACCTCGACACCACAAAGTCCAAAATCCCGACGAGAAGTTGTCGTATGGTCATACAGGAACTGGTCGTGTGGATCAAAAGCTTAGCCTCGTGGGGCTGAGGCAACCAAGGAGTGAATCAGAGATTGGAGATCGATGTTTGTAGTTGCCAAGACATCGTGGGTGTCAAAACCCCGATAGAAGGAACCCCGAATCCCGATATAGAATTGGGGATTGACATTTCGCTAATGAAGGTTTGTGGAGATCTCTCATGTATGGGAGATTAACCCATAATTTTTTTTAATTATGATAGTGGGTGTGTTACACTTAAACAAAGAGGAACTTCGGGAGGAAAATTGCATATGGAGGCGCAACGTTAATACATGTAAATCCTCAAACATAGAGCACATCACGAAATATATTAAAAAAGAGGTCTTAAATAATGGAATCGTTACTCACCTTGGTGTACCGAGAACGTCGAGTATGTATTTTGTTTTTCTCCATAGCACACCGGTCATGGTTTTCAAACACAGAGACAAAACTATTACAGAACCAAGGAGCTGAACCTCACAAAGGCACACAGGTTGCATTTCAAATGTAGAGAGAATACTTGTTACAGGACCAAAGAGACGAACCTCCCTAACATGCACAGGTTGTGTTGCAAATGCAAAAGACAAAAGTTGTTACAGGACCAAAAATTCAAACCTCCCTAATGCGCAGAGGTCGTCTTACAAATGTAGAGACAAAACTTCTTATAGGACCAAAGGGGCTAGACAATGAATGAAGGTTGCCTTGAAGGCCTCGTAGAGGAGTAAACATAGTAGGTACACATCAGCCCTCTTCCATGTGAATCCATGGAGATGGCGAGCCCACATTGGGTGTGGATTCCTAAGTGTCAAGTTTGGGAGGTATGATACATGCCTCCCCATTAATGAAATAGTTAGAGGTAAATGCTTGTAGGACGGATCGGACATCCTCCATTAAACAGTTTCGAACCTATTCAATGCTGAGCCATGTCACTAGTCAGGTAGGGTTACTAACTTTATCGTTATGGTATATGGTTGTTACATTATACCAAAGTCTTATGTTGTGATAGTATCCATATAAAAGTTTATATGTTAAACAATAAGTTGTGGATAATTTTAGTGTTATATGTTAAACAATGAATTATGGATAGTGTTAGTGTATAGTATCCATGTGATAGATCATATGGTAAACAATATATATATATATATATATATATATATATATATATATATATATATATATAGATGTGGATAGTGTTAGTGTATGGAATCCATATGATAGTTTATATGGTAAACTATATGCATATATATATATTGATATGGATAGTGACAGTGTTAAGGTATGCACATGAAATTCTGTAGGGTAAACAATGCATATTGTTATGGCTAGTGTTAAGGTTATGGATAAAATTTAAGACAGTTTATGATCATAACTATGCTATGCATAGAATAAAGGAATACATATATTTTTAATGGATTATCTTTGTGTCACATACAAATGTTGAAGAGTCAAGGAACCTTAATGTCCCTTAACATTTTTTTTTTTTTTTTTTAGGAAAATTTGGGTTTGGGAAAATTGGGGTACATTATTGCAAGAACCTGATTTCTTGGGAATTAAAGAACCATCCCATTATCTCAATATCTTCTATAGAGGCAGAATATGTCACTACGACCTCAACGTCTCGTCAAGTTGTGTGGCTAAGAAGAATTTTGAATGATATGTCACATACAAAAAATGAGCCAACTCATGTCTTCTGTGACAACACTTCAACAAATTATTTATCCAAAAACCATGTGTTTCACAAGAAATAAAGCATATTGACACTCTCTTTTAGTTCATACACGAGTAAGTCAATAATGGTGACATCACACTACAATTTTGTGGCTCAAGAGATCAACTAGTAGACATTTTTACGAAGCCACAAGGAAAATTCGTTTTTTATTTTCAGAGAAAACAGTTGGGCATTATCAGTGTTGATGCTTGTAACTCTTGAGTTTAAGAGGGAGTATTAATTATATCTGTAACCACAACAATATGTGATACACTGCCTGTCGTGGTTGGCCAATCTCGATTTAGTAGGGAGATGTGCATTTTCTCTATAAACCATGCACTCAATGATGAATTTGTGGTTCACCATGAAGAAGAGAAACTAATTATGTTACTATACAATAGAGTCTTTCTTCAAAAATGAATGACTCACTGATCCAATATGGGATCCTTTATTTTTTGATCCATATTTTTCATTCGGATGTTCACATATAGATTATTTGACATGATGAATCCAAGTAGTTCTAGCTGGAGAATTGTGAACGAATCTTACTAAACTATGTCGATGTATATAATGTTGTGGTAAAAGTGATCTAATGATGAACCAAGATGCAATAATCCAAATAAGGTTGTGTCTATGTTATAAGAGAAAGGATAGATGTGCTAAGATATCTTGTCCATTAAATCAGTCTCGCTTCATTTCTAAAAGTGTGGAAGAATGACGGGGTGCTGATCTATAATAATATATTTCGGTGATACAAGAACCATGATGCATTCAAAGTGGTAATCCTTACTGACATGTCCCTCCATTGAATGACAAGTTTATTGGCAGTTTACAAGCATCACAGAAACGATGGAAATACATACTAGTTTGTATAGACTATGTAACTAAATGTGTTGAAGTCAAGTCTTTATAGAGTGGCGGAAAAGATTGTCACCATATTTTAATACAAACAATTTTACTATATGGATAACATTTTAAGTCTCAAGGGAGAACCTATGAGTTCATAACTTGGCATTTTAAGTTTATTGGAAGTTTTTTATCTGCCAACGTTGAAGCATTATATTGTGTCTTATGCATTAGCTTTGCTATGTCTTAAGGCACTCCGATGCAGTGCTTCACATAATCTATTTAAGCAGTTTATTTGGGTCATCTTTGAACTTTAATGTTTTTAATTTAGGATTTCAGATTTTATAGGTTGTGTCAGAGTTATCTGTAAACATGTTATGTAAATTTGAGTTTGGGTTGAATAATAATTTCATTTCTTTCCATTCAACTTACTAGACATCATAAGTAGGAATGATAAGCCATTCCAATTTAGACTTAACATTAGATGAAAAATGGGACTCCAATTAGATTCATAACACTTTGAGATTATGCAAAATTAAATGATGAAAAATGGGACTCCAATTAGATTTATAACACTTTGATATTATGCACAATTCCCAAAACATATTGGTTAACCTTATAGCTGACACTGTAAAATTCTAAATATGTTTCTAAAATGGTTAGTGGAAGAGAATGTGGCTTATGATTTCTTCATTATACTACACCTTGAGTAACTCAATGTACTATTAAAACCTTTTCCTATCAGTTGGGATTTGGTGACAATGAATTCCTTCAAGGATAGATTTGGATCCTATTATTCTGCATTGCTTACAGCCAAATAGACCATGTTAGAATATGGATAGGGATTGCATTTAATAATCAGTTTCTTGTAAATGGATGTATAAATTCATGTAAGCCCGTAGAGGCAGAATGACTGAGTGTGAGAGACAGAGTGAGAACTTTCCAATATGATGTAATCTACATGATCTAAATAATATGACAAACGATGCCTATGCTTGGTGGACATAGCCCAACGTTTGAGTGAATCACATGAAATCCCTGTGTTTCTTATCTGTATGATTGTTAGTTATCATATGAGAATTATGTTTTCCACATTTGCAATTCTAACAAGTGGTATCAGAGTTGGTTGGAGGAGCTTCAAATTCTCGGAGGAGCACCAGAAGTGAAATCTGTGTGAGGTGTGTCGATTTATACATCATCGTAGGTCCCTCCTCTACGACGGCATACTACTCACACTTTACGCAGGTTTGAAAACCTAGAATTTTCTCACTCCAACTGTGTATTACAATGCGCAAATCTTTAAGTATCACCTCACTCCAAGTGAATCATGAGGTGCGGACTTGCCCCATTCCAATGGTAGCATGAGGTGCGAAAATGCACATCATTTTCTTCTTGGAAATTTTAAGGTATGGTTCTTTGTGAAAGTAAAGGTGGAGGAGTTAATTAAAGTAAAAAGCTTTTTTTTTAATTAAAGAGTCACGTGGGTGGATACGTTAAAAAGGTGAATTCTTATGTAGTAAAAATTTTATTTATAAAAGTTTTTATTAAACCTTTTTATATATTATTAAAATGTTTTATGGAAAATATACAACTTTTTTATTATTATAAACCTTTTGTGGTTAAACTTTAACCTTATTTATCAAGGATCCACATTTAACCTTATTTATTATTCCTCCACATTTAAAAGGATTTTATAAGTAGTGGACATTACGATATTTTTTCACTAATGGCTCAGATGCAGAGTTCGAAGTTTGAAGTTGAAAAGTTCAGCGGTAAAAACAACTTTGAGCTTTGGAAGCTCAAGATGTGGTATTTACTAGTGCAACAAGGGTTGCAAAAAGCATTCACAGGCAAGTCAAAGAAACCCACAGCCATGACAGAATGGGACTGTGAATATCTAGATGTGAAAGATCTTAGTACCATTTGTTTATGTGTGACAGATGAGGTTTTGTTTAATATCGTAGGAGAGGATACAACATCAAGCTTATGGAGCAAGTTGGAAAGTCTATATATGAAAAATTCCTTGACGAGCAAGATCTACTTGAAGAGACAATTGTATAGTTTGTGGATGAAATAAGGTACACAAATTGTCGACCATTTAAATACCTTTAATACCCTTATAGTTCAATTGACTAGTATGGAAGTTAAATTCGAAGACGAAGATAAGGATATTACACTATTCTGTTCATTCCCCAAGTCTTGGGATAATCTAGTCACCTCTATTAACTTTAGCTCAGCGGATGTGTTAGATTATGACTCTGTTGTGGGAGCTTTGTTGGATGAGGAGACGAGGAGAAAATCTAGTAAAGAAACTTCAATTTCAGAGGCGATGTTAGTTAGAGGTCGAACTAAAGAGAAGAATGAGAGAATTTTTTCTCGATCTAAGTCAAGACATAGAAAGGGTCAAGTGAAATGCTAGTACTATCACAAAACTGGACATCTCAAGAAAGATTGCTAGAAGAGAAAGGAATCTAAGGAAAACTCTACGAAGGAAGCAAATTTGGTTGTAACAAATTTAGGTATGATTTATCAAGTTTTATTTGTTTCTAATAATTTACAATATCAAGAAGAATGAAATTTAAATTCAAGTGCCTCCCACCACATGTGCTCACATAGAAATTGGTTCATTTCTTACCAATCTGTTAATGAGGGTGTAGTGTTTATGGGAAATGGCATTTCCTATAAAACTCTTGGGGTTGGCAGTATTAGAATCAGGATGCTCGATGGTATTGTTAGGGAATTAACGAATGTTAGATATGTACGTGAGCTTAAATCAAATTTGATTTCATTGGGAGTGTTGGATTCTTGTGGATATAAGTATACAGGTCAAGGTGGAGCTCTCACATTGTCGAAAGGGAATTTAGTAGTGATGAAGGAAACAAAGGTTGATAACCTTTATAAGATGGAAGGGAGTAATGAAGTAGCATATGAAGTGACAAATGTATCTTCTTGTTTATGGAAGAAGTATCAAGGTCATAAGAGCAAGAAAGAATTGCAGGTACTAGTAAGGGGTAAATTTTGAATTCCTTCTTGTTTTATATCTTTGCAAGTTATGATGATGGTATAAAGGGATGTTGTGTGTGGGATCCTATTTCTCACAAGGTTGTCACTGATAGAGATATTGTATGTATGGAGCAACCAAAAGGGTTGATTCAATATTGCAACGGTAAATTTGTTTGCATGCTAGATAATTCATTGTATGACCTAATGGTACCCAGACAAATATATAAGATGTTTGAATCCTTCATAGTGAGTCATAATTTTTCAAAGAGTAGGAATGACTATACAGTTTATAGTACATTCACAATATTGATGTTATTTTTTGATGATATGCTTGATGCAAGCTGAAGCGTGGATAAAATCAATAAGAAATTGACTCAGGTGGACAGGACAATTCAGATGAGGGATCAAGATGCAGAAAAAAAAATTATGGGCATGGAAGTACATAGATATGGTAATGGTAAGTTGTGGTTGGAGTTCATTATGAACATTGTAAAACCAATTTTTATCCCTCTTGCTTTCCATTATAAGTTTTCTTCAAGCATAGGGTCTGTCTATAAAGAAGAAAAGGTTATGTCTCGTGTAAGTTCAGTAAGAGGTATGTTGTATGTGATGAAATGGTTAAGACCAGATGTTTCACATGCTAATGATATTGTTAGATACGTGATATATTTAGGTGTTGCAGTGAAATGGGTGCTTCAACGTTTGAAAAGCACAAATGTCACCTATGATGGTTACACTGAGATGGTATGTGATAATTGTAATGTATATTTTACAGGTGTTTTTCATAGGAGGAGATCTATCACTAAATATGTCTCACAACACAGTTGTGGAAGACATGTTGGAGGTGGAGTGACCCCTCGGGAAATCCAAACTCGTTCAAGTCACATAGGCGAGATCATGAAACCAGTTTTATTAGAGAAGTTGCAGTGGTGCTTGGCTTCTCTTAGCTTGTAGAAAAGGTGATGAACAAAGGGAAGGAGCAAGGTATCAGGTTAATTGTTGTCAAGGTGGAGATTGTTGGGATTTGGTGACAACGAATTTCTTAAAGGATGGATTTGGATCCTATTATTCTGCGTTGGTTACAACCAAATAGACTAAGTTAGAATATGGATAGGGATTGCATTTAATAATGAGTTTCTTGTAAATGGATGTATATAGGGATTGCATTTAATCATCAGTTTCTTGTAAATGGATGTATATATTCATGTAAGCTCGTAGAGGCATAATGAATGAGTGTGAGAGACACAGTGAGAACTTGTCAATCTGATCTAATCTCCATGATCTGAATAATAAGACAATCGATGCCTATGCTTGGTGGACGTAATGAGTGTGAGAGACACAGTGAGAACTTGTCAATCTGATCTAATCTCCATGATCTGAATAATAAGACAATCGATGCCTATGCTTGGTGGATGTAGCCCAACGTTTGGGTGATTTCTTATTTGCATGATTATTAGTTATCATATGAGAATTGTGTTTTCCACATTTGCAATTCTAATACTATCTATTATAATTTATAATCCACCATTGTGTACTCTAACACTATCTATTATAATTTATAATCCACCATTGTGTACTCTAACACTATCTATTATAATTTATAATCCACCATTGTGTACATATGATAAGCTTGCATCTAGAAGAAATTTTGTGGATGGCCAAAGATTCCTAAGCTTTCCTTGGGATGATGGGAATAAAACTATGTAGCACAACCTTTATGACCAGCTTGTGGACAACCAAAGATTCCTAAGCTTTCCTTGGGTTGGTGGGAATAAAATTGTGCAACCTTTATCACATCTGCAATGTTTCCTTCATAGACAATTTTAGTTCATCAAATGAATTCAAGGTAAGTTTATTCTCGGGTTTCAAGCATAAACTTTAAAGCTTTGTTTGGAAATGGTGTCCTCCTCTTCCAATGAACATCTTCCTTCCAAATTTCTTGTGTCATCTTTATAGATACATGAATTCAAGGTAAGTTCATTCTCCATGACAAGCATAAACTTTAAAGCTTTGTTTGGCCATGGTGTCTTCCCTTTCCCATGAACATGTTTCTTCCAAATTTCTTGCCTCATTTTTAGAGATACATGTACATGCATTATGAGAGAATTGGTGTTGGACTTGTAGTTGTTGGGATAAAGGCTAGGTTAGGTTTAGATTGGATTTAGAGGATACAATTCAATTGTGGACAGCCTTGTTATAATTAGGATCATTCATTCAACTATTATCATTCATTCAACTATGGTATTCAACTCTCGATCACCTTGTTATGATTAAGAACATTTTAAAGAAATGTCGTAGTGATAAAACTGATTGTAGAGGAATGTCCTAGTGATAAAACCGATGTTCTTTGTTGTCTTTTGTTGTACTAGAGCAAACCCTTGATTTATTTATGCATTATGACTTTGGTTATGGTTTAAAGCTTTTTCACTTGCAATGTATATGGGTGCAACAAATTCTATTTCATCTTCCATAATAATTGTCCTAGAAATAGATTCTCGGCGGTACATTGCCATGAATTTCACCCAAAACTATTACAAAATTTGCACAAAATCGAATGGAAAAAGTGATCCTACTCTTTTTAGAATCAATATCGTGTTCAATGTGAATGCTAAAATATAATCAATGAGAACAAATGAGCTTGTAATTTCTGCATATGAAGACTTACTTTTAATTCTTAATTTTTTCTTTACATCTCTTGAAATTAGGCTTGAATGATTTGATTTTCATTACATTCATAAACTCCTATGAGCATAAATTTCTCTTTGTTGCAATATAAAAATTAAAATGTAAAAATGGATTGAATGTGCAAAACAAAAGTTCAAATGGAAGGGTAACTTTAAAATCCACTTTCCATATTTGTTTAAAAGTGGAATTAATTTGTTAATATAATAGTTATTTTATGTGAAATAGTTTTGTCAGTTATTTCAGCCATTTTTGTAATTCAAACTTAGCTAGGTTTATAATTCAAACAATAAGTTAGTTTTATCAATTTGTACAAAATGATATCTTTTTCCTTCATGCACAATCACTTACCTTTCTTGTTCTTGATTCCAAAGTTAGCATTAAGTGAAACATAATATCTACATTTATATATGGAAAGCCAAAAAAAAAAAAAAAAAACTAAGTGTGTGGATTTTAAAATAAATAAAGAAATAAATAACTTAAAATTGAACCTATTTTGAAAACATATGATGCTTAGGAAATACATATAAATGAGCTCATAAAAGTAAGATGAATATTTTTTGATGCTCAAAAGGGAGTTAAAGATGTCATCTTCAAGCAAGACTAAACAATCAACACACTCAAAAATTTAAATGAGCTCACAAAAGTAAGATGAATATTTCTTGATGTTCAAAAATGGGCTAAAGATACCATCTTCAAGCAAGACTAAACAATCAACACACTTAAGCTCAATAAGAGAGTTGAAACATGCACATTTCAGCATGTCAAATCACTAATCATAAGCTCATTGGGTAGCCAAATACTGAAGCTCAAAAATTGTTCTTATAGGGTAACCAAATACTAAAGCTCAAAAATTTTTGTTCTTCTCTTTTAAACAAAGAAAAATACAAAATAAGAAAAAACAGTTTGAAATAACATGGATGGCCAATTCATTCTTGAGGCCATAAAATATTGTTCTTCAAGCTACCAAACAATGAAAAATCAACCAAAGAAGCAAGGGATCACGACAATGTATAAAGCTTTGTGAATTTGAGGAATTTGGTATTGCTTTAAATAAACTCAAAGAGCTATCAAGGAAAAATATCAGAGAGCTATTTTAAGAGGAAAAAGTCTAGTTTTAATGTTTGATTATGAGTTTGATGTAGCTTGTAAATAACTTGATGTAGTTTGTAAATAAAAAAATTAATTAATTGATACTTGCGAGCTGCTCCACTAAGCCAAAATCATGCATGCTGGCAATTCCAAATTTTGGTAGAGTTGATACTAAAATTTTATCAAGATTGTAACATCTGTTGAGGATTCTAACTTAAAAACTATGGTATGTAGGAAAGAATGAAGAAAAATAAAGAAAAACTTTGAAAAATAGTGCTGCCCTCATCCTTTTCTATTATACTTAAACTCAAGAACACTACAAGTAAAAAAAATAAAAAAACCTAAAAGTGTTGTGGATGTATAAAAGTGTTGTGGATGTACAAGAACAAAAAGAAATGTTTGTAGAGAGATATCTCGTTCATTATCTATAATAATTTTAATAACTAAAATCTAAAATAAAATATTTTCACATTAATTAGATCCATCATCTAGAAACAGAAATGTAATTTGACCCAAACACATTAGATTGTTAGATTACACATTAGATTGTTAGATTGTTGTATAGATTAATGTCATGAAAAAGTATGTTATTATTTATTTTCCAGAGCTCTATTCTTTCTATTGCGTCCTTGTTATCTATTTAAAGGCATCATTTCAAATTAACTACAAATAATGCAATAAAAAAAAATGTTTGTCAACTTCAAAAAGATTTCCCTTGACCTATCATAAACCTGTTTGTCGTCTTTATAGGGAAAAAAGTGTGTTTTTCTCTCTATCTACAGCACGGGTCAGCCCTTTAATCCCTCCATGATACTCAATTCATTCAAAATCAAAATCCAAATCCAAATCCAGGGTGAAAGTTTTTGTTAAACTTTGTTCTAAATTGAGTATCAGCGTTCTGCATATACTTCCATCTAGGGTTAGAATTTAGAAATAGGTGTCACATGTGTGACAGTTCAAATATTATTCGGAAACATACTTCACGGTATCTCTGGCAGGTGAATGTTTTGAGCATATTTTACATCCATAATGTTATGAAATTACAGGTTCATTTTAAACCTAGATATAAAAACCCCCTGGGATTAGCAATGAGAGGAATTTAAACTTCGTAGTTCTGCCGTTTAAGATGGATGTAATTTTTTCTTAACTTTACCGTAATTCATGGTAATACATAAGCTAAAATATACCAGTCTTTACGTGAATGGTACAACTACTGTAGAGTGATGAGTGATACCCCTTGATATTCGAAATTATCTTATCCTTTGTGAAAAATAAAAATCATTCAACACACATAGAAAAACTCAATGACAATACACAAAGATAAAAACCCTAATTGGTAGTACTTCACCATGGTTTATGCTGAAATCGCTTGGGCTACAGCCAAACAAAACAAGATTTTTATGCTTTTCCCCGGGATATTTATAATCCTTTATCTACCGACACCGTTTTGCAGTTGTCATGGTATATTCTACAAATAAGACATACGCACATCGAGTTCACAGTTTTAAACATGAACAACAATCGGACTATTCTCTGTTAGGGAGGATAATTAAATTTTTGTCCGAACTCAGAGAAGAGTAATGCGTTACTTAATAAAATGGTCAGCCCATTTAAGTATTTCTATAGGTCTTTGTTGAACGATAAGTTAAACACAGGCCAGGCCAGGCCAGACGAGACAGATTGCTATTTTATTTTTATGGTTATTGGTTGAATGGTAAGTTTGGACAGACACATATTACTGCCTCAGCTGGAATCTGCAGATTGTTGTTGCATATGTCAATCTCTCCTTACTGCCGATTCAAGAAATGGAGTATGGGATACCAACTTTAGCAATCGATAGTCTAAAAAATCAATATTCAAAAGTAATAATCTACTATTCTATTATATTTACATTGGTCTGACTACTGCTGGCTTCCCAGAGTATACAATAACCCTTCTATTATCCAAATGTCATTCTGCATGAGTTCCGTTATAGAATCTATATGTCTACATATTATATATCTAACCAGTTTTTGCTATCCCCAAAAAAATCTCACCATGCTTATACTGTTCATTTAAAAAAAATCAGTGAACAAAAAATATATTTTCTATCAAAAGTACTTCATGGCCATACTAGATGTATCAAGAAAAATCTTGCCGCGGGAGGGAGAATGTATGCTGCGAGCATAATTGAGGCATAATATTACCGCAGATTCATCTGCAATTATGCTGGATTATCAGAGAGAGATAAATTCAAAGATAGGCAGAACATAGACACCCTGCTGTTCATATGTTGGATTGAGCAAAGGTCCCTGGACCACTGAGGAGGATCTTCCTCTCATAAAATATATAGAATCTCATGGAGAAGGAAATTGGCGCACTCTTCCTAGGAAAGCAGGTAATTCATTGTTAATTTTTTCTTCTGATAAACACATAAGTTTGTTAATCTTTTGTTAATTTTTCATAATTTCATCTGATAAATATATTATAATTTCATCTGATAGATATATTAGATTTCTCATATTGTTTATTCGTCCAATAATTGTACCTTTGAGAACTAAGAATACCTGTCTTTTATTGTTTATATTGAGATAATTCTGGAGATATTGTTTTGTTTTACTTATTTCATCTGATAATGTTTCATCCTAAACAGTAATTCTTTCATGCAACACAATGATTGCTCATACATGCAATGTTGTATTTTGTTTATGAGAAGTAACTAACTGCATATTACGTTGGATAAATTATCTCCGGCCCAATGTGAGGTCATATTTCAGTCATATTTCACCAGATGAAGAAGAGTTCTTCTTATTCTAGATATCCATTATTTCACATAATGTTTATTTAAAATTATGTTTCTTTTTGTTTTATATTGCCTTTTAGGCAGGAAGCTGCTATAGATCTTATAGATTTTGTTCTTATATATTAAATATATAAGTATTTATAAATAAATAAATATAAATATAAATATATATATATATATATATATATATATATAAATTATTTAAATTTTTTATAAATTAAAAAAATATAGATATATTAAAATATAAAAAAATTATAAAATTTAATTAAGATTATACAAATAAAACAAAATGATAAGTCAAATGTTTTGACTAACAACCTATTCAAATATAACAAGATAAGATAAAATCGTGTTTATTGTCACCGCGTCAAAGTAACCCGCAAGAATGGACTCGTTAAATGATCCTCACGAAAAGGAATAACGAACTTTTCTTGTGAAGAACTTCGAGGATGGTGTCGATGTAAATACGATAAACAGATTTTCGCTTTGATAAAGAAATCGCCAAACAATTTTTGGCTTTGATAAAGGAATTACACACATATGGGAAGCATACGCGTCCCTGATCGAGTTACCGACTTCACATTTTCTGTTTTAAAACGAGTGTTCGTTTCATGACTTTCCCTATCTGTGGCGAATGCATTGAATGTCTAAGATTAACATGTCCCCTTTTTATGCTCCCTTGTAGGTTTCCAAATTTTTTATGTTCCCTTGTAGTTTTGATAGCACAACTCTAGCTTACTGCAATCCTCATATCTTCCATTTTTACATAAATTTCAACCACAATATTCTGCACTTTCCTTAAATAATACATCATATTACCTATGTCTTTTGTTCAAGTTTTGAGTCATAATATTATGCTTTTTCTTTAAATAACGGTTCTTAATATCCCATGTATGCCATTCTATGTCTAAACAGTGAATATAGAAGCAAGCCAGATTACCATTCTAAATTAAAATAATGAATAGAAGAATGTCTCAGTTAAATTTGAGAGCAGAAGAATGTTATAGTTGATAATTTAATATAAATTTTCTGAGTTTGAGGTAGTAAAAAAAGATATACAAATACTATAAAAAGTAATATAAAGGAAAATACAAAAATATACCTGGTAAACAAATGAAATATATGAACAATAATGTCATATTTAAAAAATATTTACAACACTAACACTAGACAACAGAAAACCAATGTCATATATTGCCAATATCAAAGAATGAAATAAAGAAATAAAACAAAAACAAAGTATTTAAAGGAAAATAGTATTAAGATAATAATGTCATATTTAAATATTTACCACATAACATTAAAAAAGAGTAAACAGATGCTATATAGTGTTAACACAACATTAAAGAAGAATAAACCAATTCCATATAGTGTCAATGTTAATGTTAGGAAATAAAATATAAACACCATATTTAAAGAAAAATAGTTTTACTATATTAAAAAAAATAACTTCATATTTAATTATTATTTATAATTAATAATACAATAGTAAAATAAAATAATAAATTTATATTAGAGGGACAATATTTATATTATTAATGCAATAGTAAAGAAAAAAACAATAAATCTCTGATAATAAAATATCAACTGGATTGAGGGGATGGAAAATAAAGAGGAATAACATCATAGTGAGATAAATAAGAAAATAATATTCCATTGAAAGAAGCATGGCTATCAGAATGAAAAACAGATAAATGAGAAAATCATCCTGACTAATAGTCAAAAGATTAATTGAAAAACAGATAAATGAGAAAATCATCCTGACTAATAGTCAAAAGATTAACTGCATTTTTCAACTTTTAAATTGCATGGACTATTTTAAATAATCCAACCTAAAGAAATATAAATTGAAAATGGCTATTTTCTTCACATAAATCTGTTACTAAGATCATAAAAAAGTTAAATTAATACTATATCAAATAAATTCATCATATGTATAAAAATGTCAATTAATATTGCTAAATTTAAAAAAATATCCTTTAAAAAAAATCAATAATTTCAAATAGTATTAAGAAATAATACCACATATTATATTATATTATATTATGAGGAAATAAAATATAAACATTATATTTAAAAAATATTAGCATTATTTTTAAGAATATCTAAGGACAATTATTATTCATTTATCACATATTTGTAATTAACAATGCAATGGTAGAGAAGAAAAAAATAAATATCTGTTAGATGGATAGAGAAAACCAAGAAAATTGTGTACTAAGAAGATAAAAGAGAAATAAAGAAAAATACCATCATATATAAACTATATCTAAAAATGGTATCAATGAAAAGAACATGCAAGGAGAATAAATTTCTTCATGAAGATGGGAAACCTAAATAAACCAGAAAAGAATATTTCATCTACATAAACATGGCCAGGTAAATGAAGAAATAAATGAGAACATGCTAGAAGAAAAACTACCACTCAAAAAATTAACTACATTTTTTAATTTTAAATAGCATCTAATATATTTTAGGACAATCATCTTAAAGGAAACATAATATGAAAATGACTATTTGCCTCACACAAATTTCCAATAAAAATACTATACCAAATAATTTTATAATATATATTGAAAATTTAATTAATGTAACTAAATCTTCATTAAAAAAAAACTCCAAAATAAAAAACAATAAACTAATCATTTTCACCAGCTTCAAATCCTACTAAATTTTTTAAAATAACTGAAAATTACTTCTAACCATCTCATCATATCTCAACTATCATAAACACCACTTTAACTTATTTTATTTTCTCCAAAACCTAATGTGTTATGGTAGTCCAAAATTATTTACGTTTCCATCAATCATATTTTTTTTTT
>ML777056.1:569126-607717 GCA_009831015.1 Picea engelmannii | reverse complement strand
ACTCCAAACTTCACAAAAACCTTTATTGTGGAATGTGATGCCTCAGGAAATGGAATTGGTGTTGTCCTAATGCAAGAAGGAAGGCCCCTGGATTTTGAAAGTCGACCACTCAAGGGAAAGGACTTACACAAACCCATTTATGATAAGGCAATGATACCAATACTACATGCAATGAAGAAATGACATCCTTACCTAATATGTAGGCACTTCAAGGTCAAAATAGATCATGATAGTCTTAAATACTTCTTGGAACAAATACTATCTTCAGAAGAACAACAAAAATGGGTGATCAAGATATTGGGTTATGTTATAACAAGATTTGCCTCACCATTTATGTATTGCACAGAGGGCCTTTTTCTATTTCCCTATGCAGACATGTCATCCCTTTTTGATGAATTCGGAGCCAAAAATATACATTTTTCCACATATACGCTCGCTATATTCTATACAATATGTGTATACACTGGGTGCTCCACTACAGCCCGCGTACATCAGAATTTGTGCTAGAAAATACAAAAATGAAGTCGGGCTTCCATGTCACCACAAGAGATCTCTTCTCCTTGTCCTTCCATATACTAGAAACATTCTGACTCGGCCCTTCGGTTGCATTATGAAAGCTATAAAAACACAATTATGAGCTATGGAAAAGAAGAGAAAGCATTCAACTTTAAGAGAAAAATTACTCTGGATAAATTATTTCGTATTGAGTCTACATCCCTTTGTCCCTCAAGTCTGAACACATTGTTCATCCCCCAAGCTCTTTCTCTATTGTTGAGAGAACCTCATTATCTGTCCTATGAGCTTGCCTTTGGTGGAGAATTGAAGTGGTGGAGGCCCAGTTGGAAGGAACTTGGTTTCTTGGTTTCGAATCATGCTGACACGGAAGTCTGTAATGTTGTCACTTATGTTGATCAATTATTAATAGAAATACTCATTTCCTGTCCTATTGGTTTCTTGAAAATACATTATTATTATCCATGGGCATGTTTGTAATGTTTATTAATGGATTATGTTATATAATGTGCTAACCCCTTTATACTATCACCATGTACTTGTTATGCTCATCTTTTGAGAAATTATTGCAGGTATAAAGATTTGGATCGAAGTGCTCAATGGTGGAA
The DNA here is from genome assembly GCA_009831015.1 of Picea engelmannii. NCBI lineage: Eukaryota > Viridiplantae > Streptophyta > Pinopsida > Pinales > Pinaceae > Picea > Picea engelmannii. The sequence goes on along the minus strand of ML777056.1, from coordinate 606,596 downwards.
CATCATCAAACGTTGGATCGAGGTAGGCCCCATCCTTATCTTGCACATTAGTTTATATAACATACGATGGAATTGATTTGATTTATGCAGTCATACCTGTCTGTTGTGGTTTACCCTTGGCCATAGAGAGTTTTTCCCTCGTAACAGGTTATGATTTTGAAATCGTCTATTAAAAAGAGAAGAAAAATGTTGTGGTAGATGCACTATCAAGAAAGGATGAAGATGTTGAGGCCTTTCTATGTGCTATATTGATCATCCAACCCGATTGGATAATAGAAGAAAGGGATGAATGGAAAATGACAACAAAGTGTGGACACTCATTCAAAGGTTGCAGTAGGATTCTAGTGCATCAGATACATTTGCATGGAAAAATGATTATGGTACACAGATCAATTATATTTATGTAAGAACTCCCAATTCAAACAAAAGGTACTATTGGAATTGCACACCTCTCCAGTAGGAGCACACTCAGGATTTTTGAAAACCAACCAGAGGGTCAAGAAGGATTTTTTTTGGGATGACCTTAAAACTGATGTTCAAAGGTTTGTCATAGAATGTTTGGTTTTCCAACTAAATAAGGTGGAAAAAATTAAGACACCAGGTATTTTACAACCATTATCCATCCCAAGTCAGTGATGGGAGGAGGTTTCCATGAATTTCATAACAAGGTTACCAAAGTCTAAAGGAAAGAATGTCATCATGGTGATTGTTGATATACTCACCAAATATGCACACTTTTGTGCACTCTCTCATCCCTTCAAATACGGTACAGTTGCCACCGCATTCATGGAGACAGTTCAAAAGCTACATGGCAGCCCAAAGATTATTGTAAGTGACAGAAATCCCATCTTCACTCGACATTTTTGGATAGAATTATTTTCTTGTTTGGGTACTCAATTGGCTGATAGCTCATCCTATCATCCTCAATCTGATGGACAAACTGAGATAGTGAATAAATGTCTGGAAGGATACCTTCGTTTCTTTGTCTCTGATAAACAAACACAATGGTTCAAATGGTTACCCTTGGCAGAATGGTGGTATAACACTTCCCTTCATACTGCAACAAAAATGACACCATTTATGGCACTCTACAGATTCCACCCTCCTTCCATCACTTCTCTCTAAAATAAAAATCTAAGGTTCAAGCAGTGGAAGATCACATCGAGCATCAACAACAAGTTATCAAAATCTTAAAGAACAACCTGACCATGGCACATAATCGCATGAAACAACAAGAAGATTAACATCGCAGTGAAAGAAGTTTTGAAGTAGGGGATTGGGTGTTTTTAAGACTACAACCATACAAACAGATGTCCCTCAAGTAAGCCAAGAAGGATGATAAATTATCACCAAATTACTATGGCCCTTATAAGGTGTTGCAAAAGATTGGTACTATGACATATAAATTGGAGTTGCCTGCATCTTCACGGGTACACCCAATTTTCCATGTTTCATGCTTAAAGAAGGTTATAGGTGACAAGATCCCAGTTCAAATGATATTTCCAGAACTTGATGAGGAAGGAAAAATCATATTGGAGCCTGAATCCATCACTGACAGAAGAATTCGCCAACTGAGGAATAGATCCATTTCAAAGTATCTCGTTAAATGGAGGAAACTATCGGCTAAAGATTCCACTTGGGAAGATGATTTTTTTATGCATAAGCATCTAGAGTTACTCAAGCGTTGCAGACAACACTTGTCTCAAGGGGAGGGGCATGTTAAGCCCTAAATAGTGGCTCATTACCCATTTATTGGGGCATATTACAATAGTAATGTTATTTTATTTATGTTGGATTTAGTCCATTAGTTGTAATTGTACATCCTAGTCTCCTATATATACCATGGAGACATTTTCATTTGGAATCATCTTGTATTTAGACATTTATGTGGGGTATAAGGAGGTTGCCCCCTCGAAGAGGCTTATTACCTGAAATTCTCTTTTTCAAGGTGTTCAGTACTTATTCTGAGGTTTTTATATGCTATATTGATATTTGGTTCTTAACATATTGTATTGGAGCTCTTGCACACAAAGAAAGAGCAATAAGAGTTGATCAGGGAGTCCAAACCATAACCAAGAGAGATTCGAAGCCAACACCAAAATATACTAGCTGCAACAATAACTCTCCTCCAAAATTGTGCACAAACTAGCCAACTGTAGTGTGCACAAGTGTTGCTTCTGTAGTCCTGAGAATACTGGCCAGAATGAAGATTGCCCTTCTGTATTTATACTAATTTTGGCAGATTGCTTGGGCCGACTTCTCATTCTAGGTACTAATTATTTAGTATATAACATTTCATTTAGCTGACTTCTTCTCTTGGAGGTTAATAACCTAATACAAGTCATTCACTTGAGATAACTTGTCTTCTAGGGTTATTAACCAATTAATTAGGGTTTCTTCTTACTTCCCGAAATATTCTATTCTCATCAGGTTTACATGTGGAGGCAAATACCTCTCGCATCTACCATAATATCAACACCTTGCAGATCCCATTGATGAGAACATTGTATGTTCCCACATCAAGAATACATCCTTCACCCACCATCTTGTCCAAGAGCTCCATTGCCCTATCTATACCACTCTCCTTGCAAGTTTCTTCAATCAATATATTATAAGTAATGACATCAGGAAGACAACCATTTAGTAATTGTTGATTCAAAAGCTCCAAAGCCCGGTCCATTTTGTCTTATTTGCAGAGACTTCTCAACAAAGTATTATATGTAACAACATGAGGAGGGAAACCACTTGTGTTCATCTCATCCAAAATCTGTATTATATTGTCTAGCTTGTCTTTCTTGCACACTCCATTGATTAAGACATTTCACGCTACAATGTTAGGTACTAAGACAGACAGGACAATAATTTGAAAACCCTACAAGATTTTTCTATTCTATCTATTTTGCAGAGGCCACGAATAAGTCTTGTGCAGGAGGTGACGTCAGGAATGTGGCTTTTTTTCCGCCATCTCTTGGAGAAGTTTGAATGCATTTTCTACTTCCCCTCTTTTGCAGAGTCCATGGAATAAGCGGTTGTTAGAAGCCTCATCAAAATACCTCGAATAACTATAACTATGGGGTAGCGCTCTCGCTTTTACTCCCCCTCTCCTTGGAGGAGATGGTCTGATTGTGTAAGTTGTTTTGGATTGGGTAAAGATTCTTGTGAAGTACACTACGAATTCCTTGTGGTCTCCCATACTATCACCATGTTCCCCATCATACAAGTTTTGTGATTTTAGAAGCACCTATCCTTGCCTCTACCTTTGAGATTGTGAGGTATCATGGTCGGGTATGGTTTTCGATTTGGGAAGTTGCATTTCATTACTATACGTTAAGAAACAACCAATTCCCTTCCTCCACCGACAAACTCTATGGACATCCATATCAATATACATGGGCGTCTGTACTCTATTTCTCAAGTTATTGATTGCAAAATAGTGAATGATGTTGGTGTCAGGGTTGGCGTTGGCATTGTTTTGATGGTATGAATAGGATGGAATTTACAAAGGAGAAACTATGGGTAAGTGTAGGGTTAGGGATTGTTGCATAGAAATTATGAATGGAAATGACATGAACATTATACCGAAACTAAAACTAAGTGTATGTTGTTGTTATCCTTGTGGTTCTCATTTGAACAACAACACCACTAAATTTAATGACTTAACAACATATGGTTCTTAACACCTACACTCAATAAGTATATTATAAATGTGATAATCGTAGAACAAAAATTAACTCATACAACCCCTTAATCTGATTATGCTCCTCCTCCATCTGCAACACCTTTCCCAATTGATCAGTAGTGGCACCATTACAAGAACTCTTCCCATTCCTCTACACATTATTAGGTTCTTAAGTAACAAGCCCCCACTTATAACTGACATGCCCCACTTTTCAAATCCTCTCCTCAATTTTATACCTCCCTGAACCCTTTGGTACTAATGTGTCATTCCACCCCTTTGCCACCTTCTTGCACTACCCAAAATCTCTATGTTCTACCTCATTGGTGTGACCAACAACAAACAACCACCCATTTGGGTACACCCCTTGCCTAAGAGATTGTCCCTTAAATTGTCAATATCTCTCCTTTAATGCTTCCCTTACCCAACCCAAAGCTCTTATTTTTTCATGCCTCCACTGTATGACTCTTATCATTTTCCAAATCCATCTATGTATACCCTCATAGGAATACCCAAATAGGTTGTAATGCTACTAGGTTATCCAATGTTCACCCCACACCCATAATGTGCATCCCTATATCTTTGTTCTTATCACTTATTACCAAGGAATAAAATATGGTTTGCATAGAACAACAACACTATGAGAATAATCACATCTTTTGGAAATCATTTCCACCTATGACTAACCATTGTAGTATGCAAACTTTTGAAGAAAGTACCATTGAAGTTTGTATGGTAAGAAACAATGAGGTTGATTGAGATGTATCTCAGTGGCCACCCATCTATTCCATTGTTCAAAGAACAATTTTCCATTTTGGCAATTATTTTACAGTTTTTCGAGTCCCAAACTTCTAGGGTCATTTTGAGGCCCTAAACGATGTTTTTTTGGACTTTTGGGAGGCTATGGATATTCAACGACATGACTTGAGCCCCTACGAAAGTTTCACTTCTCGGATAGACCTTTCTAACGAGGTATCGAATGGCCCAAATGAATATCATGTGCAAAATTTATGCCCTCAGGAAGTCGACATGTCAACTACTCCCATCGGGGACACAAATCTTTTGGCCTTTCATCTTTCTGTATTAGGGTTTTGGATTTTCATTATGTTTAAAAGGACTTTAGAGATTCATTGTAGTCATCATCTTCTTGCAAATGAGCGTAGCCATCGCATCTCTTCTCACATATAAGATGCCACCATTCTAGCGAGTTCATTCACTCTGTATTTTACACTTATGTAGATTTCGCTCATTAATAGAAATTGTGTATTACTGTATCTCTATGTTTATTGTTATATCTTTGTTATATATTTTGTATATTATTGTATATTTGTTACATCTCTTTGTATTTCCTTATTATATTTTTTCCTTCATTTCATTCTCAAAATAATATGGATCATAGGTCCACACTCATGTATCTGTAATAGCTTCTCAAACACATTTAGAAAATACTTTTTGTCAAAATGGTCTACTTCCACGGGAAAGTATCATAGATTTGGTTCCAACATGGGTATATATTAACAATATTCATTCATCAATAGGAAGGAGCACTCTCCTTACAATTCCACCTCTTCTTGCAGTACACTATTCAACATGGAAATATGTTTTGTCCAATCCTTTTCCTTTCCCTAGATCTTTTTTAGAAACTAGGAGGACAACATGGATTATCTTGACCTAAAATTGGAGGAATTGATAAGGAATAGGGGCACTCCAACTCATCCCATCCCTCCAAGAAGGTGCACTCAATACTGAAAACACATTCCTCAAGGAATTATTTAAGAGTTAGTTAAAATAGTTGGATTCTTTCAACCTTCAAGTTGCATGCATATTGATTTATTAGTTTTGTTTGAAAATTAATTTAATTTGGACCCATTGTAAAAATGTAAGAAATCCTTTGTGCAAGTGAATAAAAAAAGAAATATATTCTAAGGGTTTCTTCATTTTTTATTTTATGTCTCATTGTTTCAGAGTTTTCGATCTCTATTGTTTGTTTCCCAAATGTAAGATACTTTGTCCTTTATCAATATGATTCTGTTCGATAGCTCCAACAACTAGTTTATCATTTTTTCCTTGAGTTTCTCTTGATATCACCACCGTGTAAGAAGTGGCTACCTTTCTCTTAGTCCTTATTGCAGCAGTGGATAGAGACACATATATGGTTCAACCTATAAAAGAAATCCTAATTTATTTCATGCCTTGTTATACTATACTCATATATTTCTTTACATGAGTGATTTTCTTTCTTTCCATTTAACATATACTCCAAGTGATCCTAAGGATCACTCACAAGAGGGGAGAATAAAGTCATCTCGTCTCTAGGAAACTACTTTTGGATATAGAAACAATGTTGAGCAACCTCAAACAAGTGTTCTTATCCATAACCATCAACCACATTGGAGGAGATATGTTGGACCCTAATGATTATGTGTCTACCATAATTTACACCTCAAAAAAGCAATCTATGTCGAACATTTAGATTTTCCAAATGGTTTAAATAAATGTTAACATCTAGCTCCATTTATAATGTTAAACATGACATTCCAATGGTAATAGAGTTTCTTTTAGATATTTTTAAACTTTAAAAAAAATTAATATTTTTTTAGATTTATATATAATTAAAAATCAAAATCACTGAGTATCCAATAAAGTCAATATAAAAAATAAATAAATAAATAAATAAAAAAACTCAATATAAGACCAAAATGGATAAAAAATCGTTTTTGAATTAGCGTCATGACTCATCGTGCTCCAATGATAATAGCCTTTCCCCAATTTCCCGTTCGATTTTCTTTTAATGTGTTTTAATTTTAAATTTCTTTTAAGTGTTATATTTCGGCCATGACTAATTAAAGAAATTTCTTAAACCCTCTTTAACCATTATATCTCCGATTTTGTGCTTCCTTTTATTGGCTATATCCCCAATACAATTATTATTTAAACGAAGGATCACAAGTCTTGTGTTGTGTATGTAAGGTGATCTTTAACTGCGGAACAGGTTTTAATACGAAGGCTGAGTTAATTGGTGTGTGGGTAACCTTTGTTTTGGTCAAATATCTAGATATCCATCGTATTCAGATGTTGGGGGACTCAAAAGTTGTTATCGAGTGGATGCAACAAAAGGGCAATCTTATGGCCACCAAAATCAAAAGATGGAAACATCAAATTCTGTTCTTCGAAGAAAATTTCCAAAACACCATTTATCAACACATTTACAGAAAATCTAATGAAGAGGCTGATAACTTATCAAAAAGAGCCCCTGTTTCACCAAAAGAGAGATTGCTATTTTTTTGTTCCTGTTGCGTATATCTCTGATTGAGTTTCTTTGACTTGGATTCGGTTGCAGTTTTTAATTTTCTCGTTTCTTTTAGGAATGAGAATCCTACTGTCGGAGAAGTTTTGTTATTTTTTAGAATATAGATTGTGAAGGATGGTTTTAAGAATCAGACTATTCATGTTTCTATTGCAATGTCGATGTAAAAAAAAAAATTCAATATAATTTGAGTTAATTTTCCACTGGAAAAAAAAATAATACATCATTTTATTTTAATTTTGTAATTTTTGATTTGCATAATGATGATTTGGATTTTCATCTGCCAAGTCAATCATGCCATTACAAGTTTGGTTCTAGACAATACTAACCGTTTCCTTTTAATTGTGACCTCTCAATATTTTTTTATGTTAATACCGGTCCTTCAAAAATGTTTATTTCCTTTGGAGTGGTTCAGATGTAGTGTTATTTATATCAATATTTTTTTTTAATTAGAAACAAATATTTCCTTCTGGGATGGTTGAAATGGGTGGTCATCCCAAAAGGAAAAACCTTTTTTAATAATATTGTAGAGTTTTATAATAAAGTAAATTATAAAATAATATGGGTATGCCTATGAGAAATGGGAGCTACATGTGATTTTTTCTTAGTTATCGATCTAATCTCATCTTTTTTTTTTTTCTTTTCTTATGAGATAATATTACATGTTAGGTTTTATAATGATTTCAAAGTATAATTACATATCAATATTGGGTGAATTCTATTAAATTATTCTTGTTTATAAATTCTTATTTTTATTTTATTTTAACATAGACTTCTTAAATTCCATTTTAGTTGTTGGGAATTTGTATCACAATATCTTAATAGGTAGATTTGACATTGAAATTGAACTAGTTTGGACAAGGCGAAATGGTCATAACAAAATTAAAAAACGACTATGCAATGATATCTAAGACAATTCATAATGATAATTGGAGAAAAAACCATTCAATAAGAAAATGTAGAATCTAAAAAGACGGATGAATCTCTAACTTTCCTTAAAAAATTAATAGACCTCACTTTGGGGGAAAAGATCACCTAGCACCAAGATGACGAGAAATAAAAGGATAGAAATACATATAAAGAATGAGGTTATAATAGGATGCATTATTTGAACATCAAACATCGATGTTTCATCACACATCTCCTGGATTCTGTTGGTCGAGTAGTCGACCTACATTTGGGTACAGTCGGTCAGGCATCGACCAAAACACAACATCACTCTGTTGAGTAGTAGATGTGCTCGTCGATCGGACAATCGACCAGAAATCAAAGATAGTTGAGCAGTGGATTGACCAACCCAACAATCAAATACAAGTTGGACACATAGGCGGTCAAGTTTAACATCCTTGTAGAGTGGACTCAATAACATGGATTTGGGGGAGTCAACTCTAATAACTCACGATCACCAGTGGAGATGATCTTCTAGATTCTATAAAAGTTGGTTAGATATTTAGGTTATAAATAGTAGACCCCACGGGCCATTATCATCAATCAATAGAATACATATATCATGCAAATCAACATTTGAAATATGCATTGTGATGTTTTGATCATAGTTTTCTCTGCTTAAGTGTTTTAATAGTGTCTTTAGACACCACCTTTGTCTTCTAATTTTTTTTTCCTCTTTGATTATTTGCAGTACCATATTTTCTATTGCATGTCATGTTCCACTCTATTCCCCAACATGGTATAAGAACTAATGGTTTAAATATCGACATGTTATCTGCACACCTTTTTGAGTCAGATGTGCTCTACGATTGACTCTAGGTTGATGTTTTTTTATTGGAAATCATTGAAACATAATAGATTCTATTCAGATATGGAATATTTTCTAATATTGATTCGATTATTTTGAATGGATCGAAATACACAATATGGGCAAGAGGTATGGAAACCCTACTAATGAGCAACGTACTGTGGCAGTGTATGAAGATTGTTATTCTAGATCCATGAGACAATCGGGCGAAGTTCACTATTGATGGAAATAAAGATGAGGTTGTGAAGGTCATTAGGACCTATATATTGTGGGAGATTTGATTCCACCTTGTTGGAATCGACTTCCCTCATCAAGTCTAGAAGAAGATGAATTTGTTATTCAACTGAGTCGACAAGAGCCACATCATGCAGTTGGAGAAAGAGTTTATCTCTCTTGATTCTCATTCTTTTGACAAAATAGAGGACTAGAGGAATGTGAAAAGAAATATCAAAATAAGGATAGACAATTGCTCAAGCTTGTCCTGATGAACTTACAAACACCATTTGGTGTGTTCATGTCGACTTTCTACTCCAATTGGAAAGAATGAAAGTATGATGGTAAGGATTACAGTTTTTCATATTTATGTGGCCTTTTGATTATTTTTCAACACATAATGCTTGAATAAGGAAATATTGGTGGTAAAAAAAAATCCCATTTTCTCAAGGGAAATAGCAAGATGGATCACAGGGATAGAGTATGATTTGATGGCTCTACACAGAAACCTGGATACCATGACCAAAAAATTAAGGGACAGATAAATGCATCAAAGTGAACTTGAAAGAGGAAAACATGTCAGTACTATGGAAATACAAGACATGTGGAAAAGATCTTCTTTAAAAAGAGAGACGATCTTGGGGAGAAGGTTAAATGCTTGGAAGGAAACATGTATGTTGAACATCGACCCACTGATAATTTCACCTTCAAAGTTGGAACTTTTCAATACTTGTTGTCTCATTCTGTGTAGTATGAATGGGTAGTTGACTATGAGTGCACTCATCACATGGCTAAGGATGCATCCTTGTTCACGTGGTTGGATGAAGCTAAAGAGAGGAAAATCTATGTTGCTAATGATTATTCTCTGGATGTTTCTAGTCATGGTGATGTTACCTATTGAAATGGGAAAATTGTTTATGTCTATGATGTGATAAACCTCAATTCCAATCTATTTTATGTTTCTCAGTTAACACAGACAAGTAAAATTGTTGAATTTTGGCTAGATTGGTTCTATGTTCATGATTTGAAGAAAGGAAAGTCGATTTTCACTAATGGGATTCTTCACTTGATGAATAATTTGTACAAATTATGTGACATGACTTGACCTAACACTGAACTGAGTGAACTTGTTGCTCACACTAATCAATAAAGTCAAATATGGCATGAGTGACTCGAACACCTGGATTTCTAAAGTCTACAAGCACTAGCAAACCACAACATGGTTGTTGGTTTACCTAAAGTGTTTCTAGACAAATTATTTCTAAACAAATCATTATCTACTGATGATGGACCATAGTCATTGGTTTGAAATGTCGAAAATTAAAAATGGTTGCGATGATTCCAAAAAACCTTCTAAATAAAGTGTTTCTACCTGAAGGAGTTTGTAAGGGTTGCATGCTTGGGAAGCATCATAATGCACCATTTGAATATGAAAAAGCATGGTGAGCATATAACCTACTGGAGCTAGTTCACAATGATGTTTGTTGTTGGAACATGTACTTCCATCATAAAACTCACCTTGTTGGATGAGTGCATCGACCAAGTCTTTGGGTCGATGCCTGACTAAATTGGTGGTTGACCACATCCAATTAAGGATCCTTGATCCACGTTTTATGGACATGTGCAACCACCTACACCTGAATTTGATGGTTTTGGTCCATGACCAAAACCAAATTATAGACGATCCTTGTGATCAATCCATCATCATTTTAGATTATAATTGTAGCGCACCTTTTCTGGCTACCAAGGTTTAATCGCTCTTAAAAGGAAACTTTAAGACCACTTTGTACATAACTCATACAGGTATTATAAATCCCATGCATTTAAACAAATAAACACATTCTACACAGAGTATTCATATGAGTTATTTCCATAATTAACAATCAATAGCATTTCATACTAATTCATATACATAAGCAGTAGAGTCATGCAAAACATGATTAAAACATAATCAGATATTTATCTTTTAACAGTGGTAGAATCCACCAACCAAGTGCAGGCCTTCCACAAACCTCACAGCCTGAGACCACACTGCTCATCAGCTCAGCAGTGAGTCACCCCCGAGTTGGGACTAAGCTCCACTCTAAGACAAGGAATCCTAGGCTAGACTGAGGTTATAGGGAAGACAACCACAAGGAAGGGATTCTCTCGAAGGAACCTCCCACACTCACTTCCCACAGACCCTCATTCCCCACATGCATGTTCCACCCCAGGACTATACACCTTTTCTATCACTTGGACAGTCCTTCGGCTGCTAATCTCCCTTGCCTTGGGTTACAGGAACAGGCCGGACCAGAAGTCTCTGGGCTCTATGGTAGCTACAAGGTTCCTTCAAGGAGTTCTCTCCTTCCTCTGTGCACTCTCTCACCTGGAGGGAGTCACTCATAGGTCCAACAACCTGTTCTTCCAATCTTCAACCACCTCTCTCACCTAGAGAGAGTGTTGTACAAACTAGCCAACAAGCCACACAAGATCAAACACTACACATCCACCACAATCCATGGGAACCCAAACACGAACACCCAGGGTAGCTCCAGACAGGTGCAACAGTATAACCAGGCTTAGCAAGGACGAGACACTTTTGTTTTCTCAATTTGGCAACATGGAATAGACTCACATTCTGGATTTACAAGGATGCGTGACAAGTCATCCACGTAGGGGTCGACTCAGATTCCCGGTTTAGAACAGAGAAGGGGTGTACCAGCTTTCCAGAACAAACACAGACTCTTTCCCAAATCCACGCAGGCTTCTTGTTTAGGGAATATCCACACCAGTTTTCTCATAGCTATACACAGACTTTTCAAATCATAGGGACACATGAAGGTTCTCTGCAGGAATCGGGTTGGTAGTACTATCCAGGGCTTCATACGCGTTCAGACAAATGGGTAGAATGGGGAAGAAACCCTTCTCACGACTCACCCTGGCCGTTTTATTCTCATGCGTCAAGGTTGACACTTGTCACCCATGAAACTGCATGTGTTCCACCAGCACGCATCTCCTTTGTATGTTCTCCCCTTGCCAGAAACTTAGGTTAAAACATAAAATGCACATGTCTTTTGAGATAATATTAAAATATTATTCCCACGCTTAAGCCCCCTAGGCTTAGCCCCTAGGCTCAACACCTAGCCCCTTTTCCCACCTTCCAACCCCTAATTCCTTGCCCACTCTATGGATTATTAGTCCCCCTTCACTCATTCATCGTGGTCGGTCTGCACATGGCAGTGTTTATATTTTATTAATTGTTCTACGTGATTACATATACAACAGTAGGCTCCCGGCCTTCAACCAACATATAAGCCTCCAGCTTATAAAAACTCGGCTCACCAGCTTATAAAACATAATTACAATTCCTTTCAGAACATGGTTTACAATGGGGCTCGGCCTTGGGGACACTACAATCCCCCTCCCCTTATTTTTGCACTGTCCTCAGTGCAATTTACACTGTCTCTGCAAGCCTTTCAAAATTTTCAAAAAGATGTGGGTACTCTACTCGCATAACCTCATCATGCTCCCAAGTCATGTCCTCGAGACCATACCAGGTCCACTGGACCTTTAGAAGCTCTATTGCTGGATTCCGGAGCTGTTTTCTTTTCATGTCCAATATGCGCATAGGATGCACTTGCAGGACACCTTCTAGTTCCACCTGAATCACATTCCAATCGATAACATGATTAGCATCCGGTACATATTTCTTAAGTAGTGAAACATGAAACACATTATGTATAGTCATAGATGTAGGTAATGCAAGCATGTATGCAACCGGCCCAATCCTTTCCAGAATCTCAAATGACCCACAAAATCTTGCTGCCAACTTGGCGCAACTTCCCAGCTTCAGGGAACTCCTGTTAGTTTTCACTTTCAGGAAAACATGGTCACCCACTTTGAATTCTCTACGGGTTTTGTTACTATCAGCATAAATTTTCTGCCTATCCTGGGAAACTTTTAGATTATGTTTAATTCTTATCATTTGGTCTTCCATCTCTTTGAGTAGCTCAGGACCAACTACTACTCTGTCAGCTGGATTATCCCAGCTCACTGGAGTGTTGCACTTCCTTCCATAAAGCACTTCGAATGGGCTCATCTTCAATGATGCATGATACGCATTATTGTAGACGAATTCCACCAAATGCAGGTAGTCCTCCCACCTTGATGGTTTATCCATCACATACATTCTCAGCATGTCTTCTATTACTTTGTTCACTCTCTCTATCTGTCCATCAGACTCGGGATGATACGTTGTACTAAAGTTCAGATTTGTTCTGAATCCTTTGAACATTCCTTTCTAGAAATTCGAAGTGAATTCTGGGTCCCTATCAAACACAATTGTCATAGGAATTCCATGTAAGCGTGCAACTTCTTTTAAAAAGATATCAGCAACATCAGCTACCCTCTGGGTGGTTTTCAGTGGAATAAAATGGGTAGCTTTAGTAAGCTTGTCCACCACCACCATGATTGAATCATGCTTCTTTCTTGTTCTAGGTAGTCCGGTGATAATATCCATTGTTACCACGTCCCATTTCCACTCAGGAATGGGTAAAAGCTGCAGCAAACCTGCTGGGTTCCTATGCTCAGCCTTAACCTTTTGACACTCCATACATCTGGCGATGTATTCAGAAATTTCTTTCTTCAAACCCGGCAAAAAATAATGGCCTTTGACTGCTTACATAGTCTTCTGATATCCAGGATGTCTAGCATAAGCCACGTTATGCATGTCCTTTAGAATTGCCAGCTTCAATTCTCGGACATTGGGTACATACACTCTATTTTTATAGGTAGTCCAGTGATAAAATCCATTGTTACCATGTCCCATTTCCACTCAGGAATGGGTAAAGGTTGCAGCAACCTTGCTAGGTACCTGTGCTCAGCCTTGACCTTTTGGCACTCCATACATCTGGCGATGTATTCAGCGATTTCTTTCTTCAAACCCGGCAAAAAATAATGGCCTTTGACTGCTGTCATAGTCTTCTGATATCTAGAATGTCTAGCATAAGCCACGTTATGCATCTCCTTTAGAATTGCCAGCTTCAATTCTTGGACATTGGGTACATACACTCTGTTTTTATACAGAAGTAAACCATCAGTTCCCAAGGTGTAAATTTCCTTGGTTTTTGGTCCCTCACGCTGCTATAGCTTTGCTACAAGACTTTTGTACTGCAAATCGGTATTTGCAGCTTCCAAAATTCTGTCTTTCATCTCAATATGGTACATGCTAATGGCTCCAGCATGTAATTCATGCACTTTTATGATGAGTGCATCAGCCACCTTATTTTCTTTCCCTTTGATATGCTTGATGTCAAAATCATATTCACACAGAAACTCCAACCATCTGATTTTCCTAGCATTTAAAGTCGGCTGATCAAATAAATACTTTAGACCGTTATGGTTTGTTCTCAACTCGAATCTCTTTCCCATGGGGTAATGTCTCCATTTCCTCAAGGCGTGGACGATTGCTGCCATCTCTAAGTCATGAGTGGTATAATTCCTCTCATGCTCCTTCAACTTTCAGGATTCATAACAGGCTACGAATCCCTCTTGGTTGAGAACTCCTCCCAACCCCTCCTTACATGCATCTGTGCACACTCCCTAATCCTTGTTTGGATCCGCAATCTTCAGGATTGGAGCACTAGTTAGTAGCTGCTTCAATCCCTGGAAGCTACTTTCACATTCTTGAGTCCATTGGAACTTCTTCTCCTTCCTTTTCAAGGAAGTGATAGAATGAGATATCCTTGAGAATCCAACTATAAACCTCCTATAATAACCTACCAGACCCATAAAAGATCTAACTTCTGCCACATTCGTTGGCACTGGCCATTCTCGAATGGCATGTACCTTTTCAGGATCCACAACGATCCCTTATTCAGATATAATATGTCCCAAGTAATGGATCTGCCTTTGATAAAAAGAGCACTTGCTCAGTTTCGTGTACAGCTTGTGTTCTCTCAACACCTGCAACACCATTCTCAGGTGTTTCTCATGTTCTTCCTCTGTCTTTGAATACACCAAGATATCGTCCAGGAAAACTATGAAAAACTTGTCAAAATAATCTCTGAACACTCCATTCATTAAGCACATGAAAACAATAGGTGCATTGGACAATCCAAACGACACCACCGTGAACTCATAATGGTTGTACCATGTTCTAAAGGCGATCTTGTTGATGTCCTCATCCTTTATTCTCGCTTGGTGATATCGAGATCGGAGATCTATTTTTGAAAATATTTTCGCATCCTTCAACTGATCAAAAAGATCATCAATCCTTGGCAGAGGATACTTGTTCTTGATAGTGACCTTATTCAACTGTCGAAAATCAATGCACAGCCTCAACGTCCCATATTTCTTCTTCATGAATAGGACCAGGGCTCCCCACGGTGACACATTGGGGTGAATGTAACCTTTCTTCAGTAGCTCTTCGAGCTGCAATTGCAACTCTTTCAGCTCTGGTGTACTCATTCTATAAGGAGCCTTCGAAACTGGAGCTGCTCCCGTCATCAAATTTATAGAAAAATCGATGTCCCTCTTCGGAGGTAGTCCAGTTACCTCCTGAAATATGTCCTTGAATTATTTGAGTAATTCGTGGTCTTCCAGATTCAAGACTACATCTCGGGATGCTTCTTCCACCCGAGCTGCAAATAATTGACAGCCTTTCCAGTAACATTTCTTCAGCTGCATCGTTGAGATTTCCCTAACAGCCACGGCTCTGGGAATTCCTTTTACTGTTACCTAATTTCCCTCCTCGTTCAGGCATGTAAACCTCTTGTTACGACAATCTAGAAGGGCATGGTGCTGGTCCAACCAGTCCATCCCAATTAAGCAATCGTATGAGCCTAAAGCCAGAATGTTCAATTCAGCCTTTGTGCTCATTCCTTTCATGTCCACTGAACAGGACTTAACCAATTCAGTGACCTTCCTCTTGGTCCTTGTGGCCAACTGCACTAACCAAGACTTCTCATGTTTTCTTCTCGTTAGATGCAAACTATCCACCACTCTAGGATCTATATAACTATGGCTAGCCCCTGAATCAATCAAAATAACAAGTGGTCGATTGTTGATCGTACCTTCCAAATAAATCATGTGCGATTGAAATTTTTCTTGCTTGGTGTCCAGGGCTGCGTAGATACTCGGCATTCTGTTTCCCATATCCTCCATTGTTTCAGCTTGTTGAACAGTATGTACAATTCTTGCTTTGTCTTTTCTATGGGGGCAGTCTCTCTACCTATGATTCCCTTTACAGCCCCAACACTCCATAGGTGGAGGCCTTGGAATCTTCTCACTCCATTCAACTTTCCTGGGGTCTCTAAATGATGACTGTCCCCCAGGGCCATTCTTGAAAAAGGGAGGCCTATTTCCCTTTTTCCTCTGTTCTTTCTTAAACCTCTTCTGGTCATCCCAAGCCTTATGAAAGGTAGGATTTTCTCTTTGCTATTTGTATAATCATTTCTCCCTTCTTATTGTTTCTTCCATAGTCTTAGGATCATCATATTGAATCTTATCACCAATGGAAGGTGGCAGTCCACTCAGATACCTCTGAATCTTGACAGCCTCATCTTTGATAAATGGAACATACTTCAGTAGTTCTAGAAAACTCCGTTCATACTCATCAATAGTCATGCTGCCTAGCTTGAGTTCGAAGAACTCCTTCATCTTTCTGTCATAGTATCTTTTAGTCAGGTATTTCTTCTCAAAATACCTCTTAAATTCCTTCCAAGTGACCTCTTTCTCTTTAATGTGCTGCACTTGCACAAACTGATCCCACCACATGGATGCTTTTCCTTTCAGTTGGTACATTGCAATTCTTCCTTCTGCATGGGCAGAATAATTCTGCAGTTGGAAGTATTTCTTCATGCCAAGAAACCAAGTCTCGGCATATTCCTCCTTCTTATGTTCTCCATCAAATGTTGGAGGCTTAATCTTGTTCATCTCCCCTTTCAATTCCTCCTTTCCGGATTTTTGATGTTTTCTGGTATGGGACGGGCTTGAACTACTGTGTGTCTTCCTGTCAGAATGTCTTTGGTAGCAACTAAATTGTCAGCTACCACTCCTCGACCTACTTCTTCTCCCATGGGTTCTATGACTCTCCATAATACTTGAGTCTCTTCCCTTCTCAAGTTTCCTCTCTATTCTTTCCAGGCTCTTCAAAAATTTTAAGTTTAATTCACCTTGCCGATCCCTGAATTTCATGAGCTTTCGACTATCAACTTGGTGAGCCTTGGCCTCTCTTTGCAATCCTTCAATGATTTTCATTATGTGTCCATCCTTATCCCTTTCTTTTCCATGCCCATTGGAGTTCAATCCTTCGACTCCCAGTTTGACATCCTTTCCTTCCTGTTCATCTTCTGTTTCGAGGGTAATCTGCACCTTTTCCCACTCCATACTCGGCGTTGGTTAACTGGAGTCCCGAGCTCCATTGAACTCTGCACACGCACTGTGCAATTAAATTCAAAGTTTGTCAGACCATTAAACCTTCAGGAACAATCCTCAACATTTATAAGCCAGTACAAACCAAACAAAATACATTTCGATTCAAATAAGTTTTCTGAGCTCTCGTTCAGCTCTGCAACCGCTGAACCCCAACAAGGCTAGCGTCTGGCCAATAGGGATGAATCCCAACAGGGCTAGAGAACAGCCAATAAGAATAGGCCCTGTCGCACGGTTAAGTGGAGTACAGGTGGCAGAGGCGGAATGCGACACGATAGTCGACAGGACAGGAGGGGGCCCCACTTCACACGCCACACTATTCCGGACCCCCCCCCCCCTCATTAAAGGAAGAATGGAAAGGGGGGTCCGGAATCCAACTGAGCACCATTGATCAAGGTGAAATAATCTCGACCGTTCGAGAGTTGCGCATCCAATTTGCGACCCCCCCCCCATTAACGACAGAACGACAAGGGGGTCCCAGAATGAGGACTCAGCTATATATCTGGGTGAGTGGACTCTGACCGTCCAGATCTACTCGCTACTTACCTTAATCCACATTCGCGCCCCAACTTAAACCCGACATCTCTTCCCAACATCGGACGGTCATTACAGACCCTGAGATTCCCCGAAGGAATCTCGTCCGTTCATCGGGACTTAGCCACATGCTAACGTCTCGACATTATGGGTCGAGATTTATCAAGGCGAGAGCCCGAGTTATTGTCAACGAAACTCCCAAATCCATGATCCCCAATTTCCTGAAATGGGTAATCTCTCGACATGTCGCATCCTTAAATCAGTCGGTCCAGATCTATCCCAATATTTCCACCATGGAAAGTCCTGATCTCTTGTCATCAGGACTCCCGATCTTGCGATTCCCAATTCCCGGAAATGGGTAATCTCATGACACATGGCCTTCGACGTTCGGACGGTCTAGATCTATTTCGGGGCTTTCGCCCCTATTCACTAGGGTTTTAACCCTCAGATATCTCCTAACAGATCCAACAGCTGTCGGGTTTTCCAGCCGAGATCTGATGACTCAAACGGTTCTTAACTAATACGGGATTTCGCGTATCGCGATTTTCACACTCCTCTGCAATTCCAAAGAACTTTAAACCCCGTTCACACTTTCCATATATAATGGTCATGAGGGTTCACCTTCCCTCCTGAATAAATCCTAAATCTCCTACACTTCTGGTGTGGAGTCCTCTCTCCCTGTCGACTTATACCACACTGGCTGCGGTTTCATAACGCCGTTATACCTCCTGAGCTTAAAAAATCGTCAAGTAACTCCTTGACACTTTGGAATAAACCAGGGTCCGAAATCGTCCTTCTAGACCAAATGTCCCCTCGCATTCTCGGTCCAAAGACCGCTCCACTGGCCCATCTAGGCTCAGTGTTGAAACCTTGGCTCTGATACCAAGTCGTAGCGCACCTTTTCTAGCTAGCAAGGTTTAATCGCTCTTAAAAGGAAAATTTAAGACCACTTTGTACAAAACTCATATAGGTATTATAAATCCCATGCATTTAAACAAATAAACACATTCTACACAGAGTATTCATATCAGTTACTGCCATAATTAACAATCAATAGCATTTCATACTAATTCATATACACAGCGGAAATCATGATAACATAAGCAGTAGAGTCATGCAAAACATGATTAAAATATAATCAGATACTTATCTTTTAACAGTGGTAGAATCCACCAACCAAGTTCAGGCCTTCCATGAACCTCCCAGCCTTAGACCACACTGCTCATCAACTCAGCAGTAGGTCACCCCTGAGCTTGGACTAAGCTCCACCCCAAGACAAGGAATCCTAGGCTAGGCTGAGGTTACAGGGAAAACAACCACAAGGAAGGGATTCTCTCCAAGGAACCTCCCACGCTCACTGCCCACAGACCCTCATTCCCCACATGCCTGTTCCACCCCAGGAGTATACACCTTCTCTGTCACCTGGATAGTCCTTTGGCTGCTAATCTCCCTTGCCTTGGGTTATAGGAATAGGTCGGACCAGAAGTCTCCGGGATCTATGGTAGCTACAAGGTTCCTTCAAGGAGTTCTCTCCTTCCTCTGCACACTCTCTCACCTGGAGGGAGTCGCTCACAGGTCCAACAACTTGTTCTTCCAATCTTCAACCACCTCTCTCACCTTGAGAGAGTGTTGTACAAACTGACCAACAATCCACACAGGATCAAACACTACACATCCACCACAATCCACGGGAAGCCAAACACGAACACCCCAGGGCAGCTCCAGACAGGTGAAATAGTATAACAAGGCTTAGCAGGGACAAGACACTTCTGTTTTCTCAATTTGGCAACACAGAATAGACTCACATTCTGGATTCTCAAGGATGCGTGACGAGTCATCCACGTAGGGGTCGATTTAGACTCCCAGTTTAGAACAGAGAAGGGGTGTACCATCTTTCCAGAACAAACACAGACTCTTTCCCAAATCCACGCAGGCTTCTCGTTCAGGTAATATCCACACTAGTTTTCTCAGAGCCAAACACAGAGTTTTCGAATCATAGGGACCCACTAAGTTTCTCTGCAGGAGTCAGGTTGGTAGTACTATCCAGGGCTCTGTATGCATTCAGAAAATCGGGTAGAATGGGGAAGGAACCCTTCTCACGGCTCACCATGGCCATTTATTCGCATGCGTCAGGGTCGACACTTGTCACCCATGAAACTGCATGCATTCCACCAGCACGCATCTCCCTTGTATGTTCTCCCCTTGCCAAAAACTTATGTTAAAACATAAAATGCACATGTCTTTTGGGATAAAATTAAAATATTATTCCCACGCTTAAGCCCCCTAGGCTTAGCCCCTAGGCTCAACACTTAGCCCCTTTTCCCACCTTCCAACCCCTAATTCCTTGCCCACTCTATGGATGCTTAGTCCCCCTTCACTCATTCATCGTGGTCAGTCTGCACATGGCAATGCTTATATTTTATTAATTGTTTTGCTTGATTACATATACAATAGCAGGCTCCTGGCCTTCAATCAACATATAAGCCTCCAGCTTATAAAAACTTGGCTCACCAGCCTATAAAACATAATTACAATTCCTTTTAGAACATGATTTACAACAGGGCTCGGCCTTGGGGACACTACAATCCCCCTCCCCTTATGTTTTCACTGTCCTTAGTGCAACTTACACTGTCTCTACAAGCCTTTCAAAATTTTCAAAAAGATGCGGGTACTCTACCCGCATAACCTCTTCATGCTCCCAAGTCGCGTCCTCAAGACCGTACCAGGTCCACTGAACCTTTACAATCTCTATGGCTCGATTCCGGAGTTGTTTTCTTTTCCTTTCCAATATTCGCACAGGATGCACCTGTAGGACACCTTCTGGTTCCACCTGAATCACATTCCAATCGATAACATGATTAGCATCCCGTACATATTTCTTAAGTAGTGAAACATGAAACACATTGTGTACAATCATAGATGCAGGTAATGCAAGCATGTATGCAACCGGCCCAATACTTTCCAGGATCTCAAATGGCCCACAAAATCTTGCTGCCAACTTGGTGCAACTTCCCAGCTTTAGGGAACTCCTGTTAGTTTTCACTTTCAGGAAAACATGGTCACCCACTTTGAATTCTCTATGGGTTCTGTTACTATCAGCGTAACTTTTCTGCCTGTCCTAGGCATCTTTTAGATTATGTTTAATTCTTATCATATGGTCTTCCATCTCTTTGAGTAGCTCAGGCCCAACTACTACTCTGTCAGCTAGATTATCCCAGCTCACTGGAGTGCTTCACTTCCTTCCATAAAGCGCTTCGAATGGGCTCATCTTCAATGATGTATGATACCCATTATTGTAGGCGAATTCCACCAAATGCAGGACTTGATGGTTTATCCATCACATACATTCTCAGCATGTCTTCTATTACTCTGTTCACTCTCTCTCTCTGTCCATCAGACTCGGGATTATACATTGTACTAAAGTTTAGATTCGTTCCAAATCCTTTGAACAGTCCTTTCCAAAAATTCAAAGTGAATTTTGGGTCCCTATCAGACACAATTGACTTAGGAATTCCATGCAAGCGTACAACTTCTTTTAAAAAGATATCAGCAACATCAGCTGCCCACTGGGTGGTTTTTATTGGAATAACATGGGCAGCTTTAGTAAGCTTGTCCACCACCACCATGATTGAATCATGTTGCTTGCTTGTTCTAGGTAGTCCGGTGATAAAATCCATTGTTACCATGTCCCATTTCCACTCAGGAATGGGTAAAGGCTACAACAACTATGCAGGGTGCTTGTGCTCAGCCTTAAGCTTTTGGCACTCCATACATCTGGCGATGTATTCAGAAATTTCTTTCTTCAAACCCAACCAAAAATAATGGCCTTTGACTGCTGCCATAGTCTTCTGATATCCAGGATGTCTAGCATAAGCCACATTATGCATCTCCTTTAGAATTTCCAGCTTCAATTCTTAGACATTGGGTACATACACTATGTTTTTATACAGAAGTAGACCATCAGTTCCCAAGGTGTAACTTTCCTTGGTCTGTGGTCCCTCACACTGCTGTAGTTTTGCTACAAGACTTTTGTACTGCAAATCGGTATTTGCAGCTTCCAAAATTTTGTCTTTCATATCAGTCTGGTACATGCTAATGGCTGCAACATGTAATTCATCCACTTTTCTGTTGAGTGCATCAACCACCTTATGTTCTTTCCCTTTGATATGCTTGATGTCAAAATCGTATTCACACAGAAACTCCAGCCATCTGATTTGCCTGGTATTTAATGTCGGCTGATCAAATAAATACTTTAGACTGTTATGGTCTATTCTCAACTCGAATCTCTTGCCCATGAGGTAATGTCTTCATTTTCTCAAGGCATGGATGATTGCTGCCAGCTCTAAGTTGTGAGTGGTATAATTCCTCTCATGCTCCTTCAACTTTCAGGATTCATAACAGACTACGAATCCCTCTTGGCTAAGAACTCCTCCCATCCCCTCCTTACATGCATCTATTCACACTATGTAATCCTTGTTTGGATCCACAATCTTCAGTATTGGAGCACTAGTTAGTAGTTGCTTCAATCGCTGGAAGCTGCTTTCACATTCTTCAGTCCATTGGAACTTCTTCTCCTTCCTTTGCAAGGAAGTGATAGAATGAGCTATCCTTGAGAGTCCAACTAGAAACCTCCTATAGTAACCTGCCAGACCCATAAAAGATCTAACTTCTGCCACATTCCTTGGTGCTGGCCATTCTCGAATGGCCTGTACCTTTTTAGGATCCACAAGGATCCCTTCTTCAGATATAATATGTCCCAAGTAATGGATCTGCCTTTGATAAAAAGAGCACTTGCTCAGTTTTGCGTATAGCTGGTGTTCTCTCAACACCTGCAACACCATTCTCAGGTGTTGCTCATGTTCTTCCTCTATCTTGGAATACACCAAGATATCGTACAGGAAAACTATGACAAACTTGTCCAAATAATCTATGAACGCTCCATTCATTAAGCACATGAAAACAACAGGCGCGTTGGATAGTCCAAACGACACCACTATGAACTCATAATGGTCGTACCTTGTTCTAAAGGCGGTCTTGCTGATGTCCTCATCCTTTATTCTCATTTGGTGATATCCAGATTGGAGATCTATTTTTGAAAATATTTTTGCATCCTTCAACTGATCAAAAAGATCATCAATCATTGGCAGAGGATACTTGGTCTTGATAGTGACCTTATTCAACTGCCGAAAATCAATGCACAGCCTCAATGTCCCATCTTTCTTCTTCACGAATAGGACCGGGGATCCCCATGGTGACACGTTGGGGAAAATTTAACCTTTCTTCAGTAGCTCTTCAAGCTGCAATTGCAACTCTTTCATGTCTGGTATACTCATTCTATAAGGAGCCTTCGAAACTGGAGCTGCTCCCAGCATCAAATCTATAGAAAAATCGATGTCCCTCTTTGGAGGTAGTCTAGGTACCTCCTGAAATATGTCCTTGAATTCTTTGAGTACTTCGTGGTCTTCTGGATTCGAGACTACATCTCGGGATGCTTCTTCCACCCGATCTGCAAATAATTGACAGCCTTTCCAGTAACATTTCTTCAGCTGCATGGTAGAGATTTCCCTAACAGCCACGGCTCTGGGAATTCCTTGGACTGTTACCTAATTTCCCTCCTTGTTCAATTATGTAAACCTCTCGTTACGACAATCCAGAAGGGCATGGTGTTGGTCCAACTAGTCCATCCCAAATAAGCAATCATATGAGCCTAAAGGTAGAATGTTCAATTCAGCCTTAGTGCTCATTCCTTTCATGTCCAATGAACAGGACTTAACTAATTCAGTGACCTTCCTCTTGGTCCCTGTAGCCAACTACACTAACCAAGACTTCTCATGTTTGCTTCTCGTTAGATGCAAACTATACACCACTCTAGGATCTATATAACTATGGCTAGCCCCTGAATCAATCAAAATAAAAAGTGGTCAGTTGTTGATCGTGCCTTCCACTTCAATCATGTGCGATTGAAATTCTGCTTTCTTGTTGTCCAGGGCTGCGTAGATCCTCAGTATTCTTCTGCCCATATCCTCCACTGTTTCATCTTGCTGAACAGTATGTACAATTCTTGCTTTGTCTTTTCTGTGGGGGCAGTCTCTGTACCTATGATTCCCTTTACAACCCCAACACTCCATAGGTGGAGGCCTTGGCATCTGTTGACTCCCTTCAACTTTCCTGGGGTCTCTAAAAGATGACTGTCCCCTAGTGCCATTCTTGAAAAAGGGAGGCATGTTTCCCTTCTGCCTTTGTTCTTTCTTAAACCTCTTCTGGTCATCCCAGGCCTTTTGAAAGGTAGGCTTTTCTCTTTGTTGTTCATATAAGCATTTCTCCCTTCTTATTGTTTCTTCCATAGTCTTAGGATCATCATATTGAATCTTGTCACCAATGGAAGGTGGAAGTCCACTCAGATACCTCTGAATCTTGACAGCCTCATCTTTGATGAATGGAACATACTTCAGTAGTTCTATAAAACTTCGTTCATACTCATCAATAGTCATGTTGCCTAGCTTGAGTTCGAAGAACTCCTTCATCTTTCTATAATAGTATCTTTTAGTAAGGTATTTCTTCTCGAAATACCTCTTAAATCCCTTCCAAGTGACCTCTTTCTCTCTGATGTGCTGCACCTACACAAACTGATCCCACCACATGGATGCTTTTCCTTTCAGTTGGTACATTGCAATTCTTCCTTTTGCATGGGCAAAATAATTCTGTAGTTGGAAGTATTTCTTCATTCCAAGAAACCAGGTCTCGGCATCTTCCTCCTTCTTATGTTCTCCATCAAATGTTGGAGGCTTAATCTTGTTCATCTCCCCTTTCAATTCCTCCTTTCCAAATTTTTGATGTTTTCTGGTAGGGGATGGGCTTGAACTACTATGTGTCTTCTTGTTAGAATGTCTTTGGGAGTGACTAAGTTGTTGGCTACCACTCCTCGACTTACTTCCTCTCCCATGTGTTCTACGACTCTCCGTCATAATTGAGTCTCTTCCTTTCTTGAGTTTCCTCTCTATTCTTTCCAGGCTCTTCAAAAATTTTAAGTTTAATTCACCTTGTCGATCACTAACTTTCATGAGCTTTCGACTATCAGATCGGCAAGCCTTGGCCTCTCTTTGCAATCCTTCAATGATTTTCGTTATGTGTCCTTCATTATCCTTTTCTTTTCCATGCCCATTGGAGTTCAATCCTTCAACTCCTAGGTTGACATCCTTTCCTTCCTGTTCGTCTTCTGTTTCGGGGGTAATCTGCACCTTTTCCCACTCCATACTTGGCGTTGGTTAACTTTTGTCCTGAGCTCCGTTGAACTCTGCACACGCACTATGCAATTAAATTCGAAGTTTGTCAGGCCATTAAACTTCAGGAACAATCCTCAACATTTATAAGCCAGTACGAACCAAACAAAAGAAATTTCGATTCAAATAAGTTTTCTGAGCTCTCTTTCGGCTCTACAACCACCGAACCCCGACAGGGCTAGCGTCCAACCAATAGGGACAAATCCCAACAGGGTTAGAGAACATCCAATGAGAACAGGCCTCGTCACACGGTTAAGTGGAGTACAGGTGGCAGAGGGGGAATGCGACATGATAGTCGACAGGACAGGAGGGGGCCCCACTTCACACGCCACACTATTCTGGACCCCTCCCCCTCATTAAAGGTAGAATCGCAAGGGGTGTTCGGAATGGAAAGGGGGGTCTAGAATCCAACTGAGCATCGTTGATCAAGGTGAAATAATCTCGACCATTCGAGAGTTGCGAGTCCAATTCCGGACCCCCCCCCCTCCCATTAACGACAGAATGGCAAGGGGGTCCCGGAATGAGGCCTCAACCGTAGATCTAGGTAGGTGGACTCTAACCATCCAGATCTTCTCGCTACTTACCTTAATTCACATTCGCACCCCATCTTAAAGTCGACATCTCTTCCTCACATCATACGGTCGTTACAGACCCTGAGATTTCCCGAAGGAATCTTGCCCGTTCATCGGGACTTAGCCACATGCTAACATCTCGACATTATGGGTCGGGATTTATCAAGGTGAGAGCCCGAGTTATTTTCAATGGAACTATCGAATCCCCGATCCCCAATTTCTTGAAACGGGTAATCTCTCGACACGTCGCCTCCTTAAATCAGTCGGTCCAGATCTATCCCAGGATTTCCACCATGGAAGGTCCTGATCTCTTGTCATCAGGACTCCCGATCTCGCGATTCTCGATTCCCCGAAATGGGTAATCTCACGACACGTGGCCTCCATCGTTCATATGGTCTAGATCTATTTCGGGGATTTCACCCCTATTCACTGGGGTTTTAACCCTTGGATATCTCCTAACAGATCCAACAGTTGTCGGGTTTTCCAACCGAGATCTGATGGCTCAGACGATTCCTAAATAATTCAGGATTTTGTGTATCATAATTTCCACACTCCTTTGCAATTCCAAAGAGCTTTAAACCCCATGCACACTTTCCAGATCTAATGGTCACGAGGGTTAACCTTCCCTCCCAAACAGATCCTAAAGCTCCTACACTTTTGGTGTGGATTCCTCTCTCCCTATGGACTTATACCACACTGGCTGCGGTTTCATAACGCCGCTATACCTCCTGAGCTTAAAAACTTGTCAAGTAACTCCTTGACACTTTGGAGAAAACCAGGGTCTGAAATTGGCCTTCCAGACCAAATTTCCCCTCGCATTCTCGGTCCAAAGACCGCTCCACTGGCCCATCTAGGCTCAGTGTCGAAACCTTGGCTCTAATACCAAGTCGTAGCGCACCTTTTCTGGCTACCAAGGTTTAATCACTCTTAAAAGGAAACTTTAAGACCACTTTGTACATAACTCATACAGGTATTATAAATCCCATGCATTTAAACAAATAAACACATTCTACATAGAGTATTCATATGAGTTACTGCCATAATTAACAATCAATAGAATTTCATACTAATTCATATACACAGCGGAAATCATGATAACATAAGCAGTAGAGTCATGCAAAACATGATTAAAACATAATTAGATACTTATCTTTTAACAGTGGTAGAATCCACCAATGAAGTGCAGGCCTTCCACGAACCTCCCAGCCTTAGACCACACTGCTCATCAGCTCAGTAGTGGGTCACCCCAGAGCTGGGACTAAGCTCCAACCCAAGACAAGGAATCCTAGGCTAGGATGAGGTTACAGGGAAAACAACCACAAGGAAGGGATTCTCTCCAAGGAACCTCCCATGCTCACTGCCCACAGACCCTCATTCCCCACATGCATGTTCCACTCCAAGAGTATACACCTTCTCTATCACCTGGACAGTCCTTCAACTGCTAATCTCCCTTGCATTGGGTCATAAGAACAGGTTGGACCGGAAGTCTCTGGGCTCTATGGAAGCTACAAGGTTCCTTCAAGGAGTTCTCTCCTTCCTCTGTGCACTCTCTCACTTGGAGGGAGTCACTCACAGGTCCAACAACTTGTTCTTCCAATATTCAACCACCTCTCTAACCTGGAGAGAGTGTTGTACAAACTGGCCAACAAGCCACATAGGATCAAACACTACACTTCCACCACAATCCACGGGAACCCAAACACGAACACCCCAGGGCAGCTCCAGACAGGTGCAACAGTATAACCAGGCTTAGCAGGGACGAGACACTTATGTTTTCTCAATTTGGCAACACGGAATAGACTCACATTCTGGATTCTCAAGGATGCGTGATGAGTCATCCACGTAGGGGTCGATTCAGACTCTCATTTTAGAACAGAGAAGGGGTGTACCATATTTACAGAACAAGCATAGACTCTTTCCCAAATCCATGCAGGCTTCTCGTTCAGGGAATATCCACACTGGTTTTCTCAGAGCCAGACATAGACTTTTCGAATCATAGGGATGCATGAAGGTTCTCTGCAGGAGTCGGGTTGGTAGTACTATCCAGGGCTCTGTACGCGTTCAGACAATCGAGTAGAATGGGGAAGGAACCCTTCTCACGGCTCACCCTGGCCGTTTTATTTGCATGCATCAAGGTTGACACTTGTCACCCATGAAACTTCATGTGTTCCACCAGCACACATCTCCCTTGTATGTTCTCCCCTTGCCAGAAACTTAGGTTAAAACATAAAATGCACATGTCTTTTGGGATAATATTAAAATATTATTCCCAGGCTTAAGCCCCCTAGGCTTAGCCCCTAGGCTCAACACTTAGCCCCTTTTCCCACCTTCCATCCCCTAATTCCTTGCACACTCTATGGATGCTTAGTCCCCCTTCACTCATTCATCATGTTTGGTCTGCACATGGCAGTGTTTATATTTTATTAATTGTTCTACGTGATTACATATACAATAGTAGGCTCCTAGCCTTCAACCAACATATAAGCCTCCAGCTTATAAAAACTTGGCTCACCAGCCTATAAAACATAATTACAATTCCTTTCAGAACATGGTTTACAGCGGGGATCGGCCTTGGGGACACTACAATAATATCACCTCCTAGTGATATGTTGTCGTTTGTCATTCATTGAGAGACTTGTGCTTTAGTGTTACTGTGTATTTCAACACCATCGTTGCCTCTCAGATCCATTGTCCTCTATGTTAAATCCTTGTTCCAACATGGTATCAGAGTTGTTGGTTCTTTTATTTTAGGATCATAGAAAAAGACTTAGATCAAATAAGACAATGTCAAATCCATTTTTGGATTTATTCCCTTCGAATGAAGAACAACCAATTGTTTGATATGGGTTATCGAGAATTTGCAAAATATTCCCATATGGATTGACTAAGATTGATATTGATGATGTTATGCCCAAAATCCTTGTTGGATATGGCTAGGTTTTCTTGATTTTTCGTGCTCATTTCTTTCATTTCTTGACAGTTAAAGAATCTCATCATTGACTTTCCCCAAATGGAGTTTGTTTGGACGTCAAAAGGAGTTTACTCGATGGAATATTACTTAATTATTGTCGATCTTATTGACTAGTCTTATGTGTAGATTCCCTAGACCGACATATGATATCCTCCCTTTTAGATAGATCTAAAACCATCAACCAAAAGAAAGTCTAATTTGTGGCATCATCAACACGACATGATTGGAGGTTTGTCGAATAGACTGGTACATGATTCTTGTTTCCCATGACTCGACTCATGGTCTTGGTGATCACAAAATTATCTTTAAAGACTTGGTTGAGTTTTAAGCATGTGTTAAATTACCATTTAGGAATTAAGGAAAGAAGAAGAACTTAATGAGAGAATATTTCATCCATCATAAAGAATGCATCTCAAAATATAAGCATAAATAACAACAAGGTTGTTAACGTAGTTCTATAAGATTTCCTACGTCTATGGGCATGTCTCAGTGGGGGAGGCTTTCTTATTTCTCTTCAATGCTTCAAAAGTACATCAGAAATGTATCAAAAGGATTACAAAATGGTCTGGTTGTGTTCTTATTAACCTTAATATTCCAACACAATTGATGACACTGGAATAGGTTGGGCATAGCTCCCAGAATTGGCCTCCAAAGTTCGCTTCCTCAATGGCTTCCCTACATAAAAATGGATTCAAGCTTCACAAAAATCATTATCATTCTGCTAATATGATCTCCATGGTCTGTCAAAAACATATGAATTATATAGGTCTTGAGTTAGGGATCCTATCCCGACTTCCTCCCAAGATCAGGCCTCAAAAAGGGCTCGAAATCCTCAGTTTTGGGAAAAAATCTCCCAAAATTAGCATAAAAAATACAAAAAATCCATATAATAAAGTTTAAAATCCAAATTTGGAAAATTATTAGGCCGCACCCCTTTTCCTCTAGGCTCCTGGTCATGTGGATCACCCATGTGGCTATGATCCATACCAAATGGAAGCCAACCCCTGGTTCTCGGCCCATGTGGACAAGTATTATTCCTCGGAGCCTTGGTCATATCCTCCCTAGTCTTATTCCTTGGTCGCGTGGCTAGCCCTCGCTAACCGAGGATTATCCCCCAAATCCTGCCACATATCAAGCTAAAACCATAATCCACCACTTTTTTTAACAAGTAATGCCTGTGGGGAGTTGGTTAGCGCATTGGTTGTACTCTATTACTCATCTTGTGAGGTCACGAGTTTGATCCCAACCAAGCTGGAAACAATTTTTTTTACAAAACCAACATTGGCTCAATCCATGGTGCCATGTGGTGCCCTATGATTGGGCCATGTGTCACCTCTGGATTGGCACATACAATCCAATCATCATCCACAATCACCTACCACGTCACTTTCGTACAACCACGTGTCGTACCTTGATCCTTCCACGTTAGCATCCATACAACCAAGTCACCTACCCAGTGAGATTCCATGTTAGCATTTTTACTACCTAGTCACCCTTCCACATCATCATCTCATACAACCACTTGTCATCCATACAACCATGTGTCACGTCCATACAATGCCACGTGTCAATTTTGATTGGTCCACATAAGCCCCTAAAAATGCCAAAACCGAGTGACATGTGTCACATCCTCGTGCTACCATGTGTCCCTGTTGATGTCATGCTAACATCACTTGTTGTATTTATAACGTCAGTAGTATGGTCTGTTGACTTTGACCAATTGACTTTTTTCCTTAATTGGGAAATCGATTAGAATGCGATAACTTTCTCATACGGTGTCCATTTTTGGAAAAAAATATATGGATGGAATTAGTTCGACGAGCCTGACACAATGGCACTGATTTCTTCTGATTATGGGAACTTTTATTTTTAGGCTTTCCTAGATCCATTTTGGATCACTTGGTGACCAACGGCTCGACTCGACTAAAATCACATTTATTGGAATCGGTGTTTGGAGTTCGACTTGATCTGGATTATAACATTGTTGAAACCCCTCAACCAGATTCCACCCAACTTTCCCTTTGATGCTCAACTTGACGTGTGTTGAAGCTACCTGGTGTTTCTAAATGAAATAGATTCAACCAACTAGATTCAAAAATCGAACACTCAGCTGGTAAAACTGAAGTACTCATGGATTGATAAAATATGCTCGACCTTCCTTTGACTTCAAGGTGTGGATGGATTGGGTTCTAATCATATTCACACCCAAAATATATTTGGTACAATCAATTCTTCCATATGTGTTTTCGTAGAAGGTTTTGGGTTCCCATCCTTGAATCTGTTCTTTTGGTAGAAGGTCATTGATTTCTTATACATGACTTCCTATCTTGAATCTCCTAACTAGATATTGGCCCCATGGATTCCCTATCCTTTGTAATGACTACTCAGCCTCTCATCACATTGCATCTACTTGACTAGACAAACTTCCTTATAAGATAATTGAAGAAGGGACATCGACTAGTATCATTATTGATGCTTGGATCAATTCCTAGAATGCATGCATTAACAAACCTATCTTATTTGTTGATTAAGAGGTCGATATCCCATTGGAGATACATCAATGACTGATAAGTCATATTTCTTATTGTGTTCTACTTTCAGTAGACTATTTTTTGTAGAGTATGTGCCTTGAACCTTGTTCTCCATTGACGATGGGCATACTAGATGAAGATGAAGTTATGGTACTTCATAATCTGTAGGAGATTCGTGAGAAGAATTCTATCACCTTGGAAAAATCTCACAGTTGACTTCATGCATAAGTCATCGCCTTGAAAAATGTCATTGCATAGTTTTAGAATGAGAATCAACGATTGAGCAGTGAACTGGAGACAACCCATATCCAACTAGAAGATGAGATTCCCTATTTTAATCCAACCTTCCACAATATATTGGTGAAAAGACTAGGAAAAATTTTCACCTATAATAGCCAATGGAGACCATTTTCCAAGATTTGGTGGATGAATTTGGAGATGAAAATGATCTGGTTGATATATTTGTGATGGAGGTGAAAACCCTTTCTCTTGAAAATGATTCCATCATGAAAAAAAATGTGGGACTAAAAAATCCATTGAGGTATGAAAAATATGTGTTGTATATTGTTGTGACTGAGCATTCCTGAAGGGTTGTTTCCATGGGGAACACTATTGCTAACTTTTTTCATACTCTTGGAGATCAATTTGAAGAAAAGTATGATCTTTTTGAAGACTTGGAGGAAGAAGTAAAATATATTCCACATACAACACTAAGCACAAATTTCATCCAACTAATGAAAACCAATACCTATTTGACTCATGAGGCTTCCTGCTTGTAACGCTCTATTGATGAGTTTCGTGACAAGGTTGCTCCTCTTCAATAAGATACCAATCGATTGCTTGATGAATATTAAGAATTGATGGAGGATTTCAATACCATATTGTTCTAGTTGGCTGAGAAGGATGAGATTATTCCAAGCTTCCACAACGTGGAACATAATGTTGAGAAGAATATTGGTTTTTTTTTGCTGCCAAACTCACATGTTTCTTCTTCCACCATTCCTGCTAATCCAATAGTTTGTGAGAAGAATGTTGATGTTGTTGAGCTACCAAGATCACACATTTCTTCTCCATCCCCTATTGTTATTTGTAAGATAAATATTGTTAATTTATGTTTTAAAACGAATGATTGTGTTGTTTCTCTCGTATTTGAAAAACACACTACAGGTATCGAATCTCGACTGGTCATCAAGATGTGATATACCAAAGGATGACTTGGGAAGAATGGACAAAGTATTGCAACTTTAATTATGCTTGTGATGTTGACACCAATAATAGGTCTTGGATATGATGTTGTTGTTTCCTCCTTACCTACACCTTCCCTTGCTGGAAATAGGGAAGTTTTGTTCATTGTAGGTGGAGTTGAATTTTATTTGCTAGTAGAGAAATCCATTGAATTCATTGATGAAGTGGTTGTTCCTAACATGCCAGATTCTAAGAATATTGTTGCTAATATACAAGGTTGTTATACTCGTTAGAGTACACCAAAACTCGATCATATATCTTTGATCATTGTGCATACACCTTTGTTCCTTATCGTCATCCTCGCCATCATAGACATGACAATCGTGATTTCTTATATTTTCAAAAGAGATGTTAAAGAAACCACCTTGGACTGATTCTAACTACCATGATAGACTATGGTTAGATTGATGAGTGGTCAATGGTGCATTTCACAAGATGTTTTCATAGTTTCTACCATTGTGTTTTGTCAGTTGTACATATATACAACGATCATCTTCATTATTTTTTTTTTGTAGCGGTTGACCATAGGATCAACCCAACTTGACAATTGACTCATGCTCGATCAAGATATTGGTTGATTTGGAAAACACACTATAGGTGTAAGATCTCGACTGCTTAGTAAGACGTGATATACCAGAGGAGGACTTGGGAAGAATGGACAAGGTCTTCCTACTTTAATCATGCTTTTGATGTTGATACCAAGAATAGGTCTTGAATATGATGTTGTTGTTTCCTCCTTACCCACACCTTCCCTTGTTGGAAATAGGGAAGTTTTGTTTGTTGTAGGTGGAGTTGAAATTTATTGGCTAGTAGAGAAATCCACTAAACTGATTGATGAAGTGGTTGTTCCTAACATGCCAAATTCTAAGAATATTTTTTTTATATACAAGGTTGTTCTACTCCTGAGAGTACTCAAAACCATGATTCTGTATCTCTTGATCAATCAGCATAGACCTTTGTTCCTTATTGTCATCCTTGCCATCATAGACATGACAATCATGCTTTTAGATATTTTCAAAAGAGATGTGAAAGAAACCCTCCATTGTTGTTTCATTTCTCAGGTTGTTCCATTTCTTAGGTTGTTCCAATCAATCCCTCAAGCTGTTCCATTTCTCTCCAAGGCTCTAGTGCTACTGGTCATGAAATCTCCCTACTAGAAACTCCAAGGATTCTTAGTTTTGGACAGTTCTTTCCAAACTACCATCAATCTCATGCACTCATGCATTCATTCCCTCCTGGAATGATTAGTAATTTATTACAACCATCTGGAAATGTATCTCCTCTTACATCCATTTTTTTCCATGCTCGTAACAAGCGAACATGAATTAGAAAGAATGAGGCACCAAAAAGGAAAGAGTGAGAAGGGTGTAAGAGTGAATAGATGAACAAGTGAACCCCAAAAACATCTCACAAGGGATTTTTATATAATTACATGAAAACAAGAACCACATGGCCTTCCTCCCAAGAAGCTCGTGTATCAACTTTTCCCAATTAAAACCAATATGGGTAAATAAAATATAATAAAAATATGTATCCCCTTAATCCCCCTATCTCTTGTCCTTTTCGTCATGCAACCAACCATGTATTTTTTATTAATGTATATAGAAATATTACATTTCCTAGGCACTTTAGCCCCTTTTCAAATTTACCGGCTCACCATCCTATTGTCACATTTACATAATACATTATAGTTCATATGGATTAAAATTTGCGTGTTACAACCAACAAAAAAAAAATGGTTCTCCATTCAACTCTCCCCTCTCTGATATCTCAAGAATTTAATAGAGTTTCCCAAATATTTAATGTCACCTCGTATTGACTATTTAGCACAACTCTTGTTAACTAATATTATTATTACAGTTTGCAGACCTGCTACTTTTATGTACATTCTTTAAATAACACTTCATAATAACCCATGTCTATTGTTCTTAGTTTTGAGGCCAAGATACTATACATTTTCTTTAAATAACACTTTAAAATATCCTATGTCTACTTTTCTCAGTTAAAGTATTGAGCAAAACAATATGAGAGTAGAATAATGTCAAATTACCATTTTATGTTGAATTAATGAGTAGAATAATCTCTTAGTTAAATTTGAGAGTATAGGAATGTAAGATGTTCAATCTAATGTACATATTAAAAATGAAGAAGAGTAGACACTTATTTATAAACATCAACCAATATGTTTAGTTCTCTATTCAATAAATGTAATTTTACACATATAAATACAACAAAAATTGTCTGGAGATAGTCAAAACTGCATTGATAGTCAAAACTACCTTGATCATGCAATATATCTATTTGAGTGAATATCTCAACCTCACACCATTCTAGGAAGTATCTAGTTGGAGAGAATATCTCAAGTCCAACTAGTTCCAACAACCTCCTACAAACTAGGAACATATTCTCTATGTAGATACCAACTCTTCCTAATATTGACCAATAATATTTACAACCAGATATGTGATCACACCTAAGAAAAGTAGGAGTTACATATTCCAATAATCCTCTTAACAATTACTTGTCTTAATCTTTGGTAGCAGGGGTTTAAACAACTTTTCCTCTGTAGAAAATGTTCCTTTGTGGATTAAAGAAACTCCTTATCAAAAAGTTATATCTCTGGTCCAACATGGCACTTCCATATCATACCTTTACCATAGAAATATCACTAAAATTTCAACATATATATAAAAAAACAACCATTAACCATAATACATGGGTAACTAGTTGTAATCACCAATCTAATAGTATATCCCTTCATGTACATGTTTCATTCAACCTATTGATGAGCTTCCTTTGAATGTAGAACTTCACCTCCCATAGTCTAAAAACAATAACAAAGGTCTACCTATGGATTTTTTAGGTGGCATGACCCGACCTGGGTGTTTGAGGATGTTACAATATGGTATCAGAGCTAGAAGAGGCAAGTTTCCACAGTAGGGTTCCTTGCTTGGGGATGGTTGGGTACGTTGCAAGTTACCATGGCCAGCCTTTGGCTGGATGGGTACGTTACAACAAGGCATGGACATACATATAGATAGGCCTTACCTTGACATGCCTTATACTCTTACACCCACTCCCTCTCTATCCCCCCCTATTCTACTCTCCCTCTCTCTCTCTCTCTCTTTCTCTCTCTCTACCCAATTGTCCCTCAATCCCCTCTCTCCTACACCCGTTCTCTCTCTCCTATTTGTTAGTCTCATTCTCACTCTCTCTTCCCATATTTTTCTCTTTATTTCCCCTCTCTATCTCCCTCTATATCCGCCCTTCCTCTCATTCTCTCTCTCCCCCCTTATATGTCTCCCTCTCCCTCCCTCTCACACACTTAAACACTCCTTGTTCAACCCCCTCTATTTATTTCTCTTTCCCCCCTCTCACACTCACACATTCTCTCTATACCCCCATACTCCCTCTTTCTCTCATCCTCCCTCCCAATATCTCTCTTCTCTTTCTCTCCTACATCTACCACCTTTTTCTCTCTCTCATTGTTAGTCTCACTCTCACTATATCCTCCTCCCTCTCTCTCCTATACTCTCCCCCCATTTCTCTCTTTATATTTCTCAATCCCCCTTTCCCTCTATCTCCCCCCTTCCTCTCAAAATAATTATCACTCTCTCTCCACCCCTTCCTCCCTCCCTCTCTCTCTCCCCCTCCCTCACACTATCTCTCTTCTCTCTCTCATACATCTACCCCTCCCCACTATGTCTCCTCCCCTTCCTCTCACTCTCTCTCTACCCACTCTCTTTTTATCCCTCTCCCTCCCTCTCACACACTCAATCCCCCTTATCTTTCTTCCTCTTCCCCCCCTTTCAAACTAACACATTCTCTCTCTACACCCCTCCCTCTATCTCTCCCCATCCATCCTATTATCTCTCCTCTTTTTCTCTCCTAAATATACCACCTCTTTCTATTCCTTGTTGTTATTAGTATCACTCTCACTATATCCCCCTCCCCCTCTCTCCTATATTGTCTTCTCATTTCTCTCTTTATATCTCTCTATCCCCCCTTCCCTCTATCTCCCACCTTCCTCTCACACTCAATCTCACTGTCCCTCTCTCTTTGTTGTTAGTTTCACTCTCACTCTCTCTTTTCCTCTCTCTCTCTCTCTCCCTCCCTTCCTCCTCTTTTCCCCTAGTTCTACCTCCCTCTCTCTTTGTCCATATAAAGTTGAGGAATGTATCACAACGAATAAAGGATATGTGCAATAGAGAAATGTAGACTCGTGTATAAGGTGAGTGTTAAGGTTTTGTTCTTATTCCAATTTATTACTTATACAAATACTTATATGAACATGACCATGACATAGAACATGAAATAGACCTAGACCATCACCTAGAACCCACTAGCTCCATCTAAGCCTAGACATAACATATACTCTACCCTTAATCCCATGCACACCCAAGCCCTAAGTGAAGTATTGTTATACCTCTTGTTTTATAATTATATTTTATGGATATGACCATTCACCTACAGTTTAATAATGATCTCACATGATTTAATTATGATTATGGTACATTTATTCTTCTTTTTTATTTTAATATAAGCATAATCTTATCGTTGATTCGATATTCTTTACTCACAATCAATGTTTTAATCCCTCTATATATCCCACCTCTTCGACTCTCACCCTCTCTCCCTCTCTTTCTATCCATCTATTTATCTCCCTCCTTCCTCCTCCCTCCCTTTCCCTCCCCCCCTTCTCTCTTTCTCCCCCCATCCAAGTCTCCTCATCCTCTCTCTCTATCTCTCTCCTCCTTTATCTTCCCCTTCTTCCATCCCTCCCACTATATCTACTCTCTTTTTCTCCTACATCTACAACCTCTTTCTCTCTCTCCTTATTGTTAGTCTGACTCTCAATCTATCTACCACCTCTCTCTCTCTAACCCCCCATATTGGTCTTCCTCTACCACCCTATGACACTCTTAAACAACCCATCTCTATACCATTATATGTTTACCTCTTGCATCTAA
>ML777056.1:533577-561791 GCA_009831015.1 Picea engelmannii | reverse complement strand
GATATGTAGAGTTGTTTATATTGTGAACATGTGACACCTTAGTGAACTAGGTGATGTTGTTAATTTCTTATTTGTTAAAAACCAAAAGAAAATGTCCTATTGTACTTCGCTATTCATAGACGTAACGAAGGGGTCGTTACATTCCTCTATTACTAATTATATTTAACCTAAACATAGATATTGATTAATCCACTCACATAAAGAATATTAATTTGTAGATTGATTAAATCAAAGCTCATACCTATTATGTTATGATCTACCATCCTCAAGGAAATTCATAGCAGCAAAGAAAACAAACTGCAAAAGAAAAACTGTAAATGAAGTGAATGCAAATGATGTTCTCTTTGCAATGCATTTTCTGATCTCTACCCCTTCCCAAAAAATATAGAATCTAACCCTAACCATAATATAATATGATCCAACGCTCCAAAGGGTGAACTACAATCTCACATCTTTCCGCCTCAAATGGTCATTTCAATTCCGGTTTACTTCAATGTCATGATGTTTGGGCCTCCAAATGGTTCATTGTAATCTCACTATCTCTCCACCTCCAAACAGTCCTTTCAATTTGGGTACACTGCAATTTCATAATATCTAAGCCTCCAAATTGTCATAATTTCCATTTCAGTAGGTTCAATTCCTCCAAACATCTTGTTACCAATTACATTAATTTTTTTCCATTTTTCATCCTATGTATTTTATAGATACCACTTTATATAGTGTACTACATCTTAATAAAAATGATAACCATTATTCGAATGATATAGTGATACTAAGAAAACAAGAACTTACCATGTCAAGAATTATCAACATCTCAATCAAGGAGACTAGAAAAAAAAAGTAATGAAGTAGGCCATGAGAGAAATGGATCAAGACTTTTAACAAATTGAAATGCATATTGAAATGCATAGAAGAAATCCGTGTCTCCATTATTGGAGTAGATTAGTTAATCGCCTTAAGGAATTAATCCTCCCTCCATACAAGAGTTGAATTAAATAAATCACAAGTTACTAGGTGATAATAATCAACACAAGTGATTAATCTCTTTATTCATTGTTAGATAAACACGTCCAAAGTTGGAATAAAGTTAAGTGATATTATTATTTTCTAGTTGGTTTGAAACAATTCTTTGGCTTGTGAAATGTTGTATTTTCTCACCATGATTTATGAAGGGCCTTTGCTTTTTAGTATTAATGTAGATTTTGAAATTCAAAAAAAGGGTAGAAAATGGGAAACCTGACACCTACACTATGTTGACGTTAGTGGTATAGACATACAAAATGATGTATCTATCCCTATGCTATTGATGTTTATGTTTTAATCCCTCTCTATATCTCTTTTGTGCTATATACATACGAAATGATACTTTGTAATTTAACCACGCTCGAGCCCTTTAAATAATTTTATCAACAAGAATGTGCACGCATTCTTAGGACCATGCATACATTCTTAAGAACGTGCACACATTATTAAGAACACGCACATGTTCCTACTACTAAACCTACGTGTAAATCGACGTGGACATTCAACCACATCTAAACCTATAGGTATAGGAACAAGTGAGTGTTCATAAGAATGCACATGCGTTCCTATGAGTGCATGTTCTTAATCATGCCCTTTCCACTTTTTTGGCCAAAAACTTCTTATTCTCACCTTGATCCCATTGCAATAGATATCAAATTCCCCATATAAAAGTAAGTAAACCCTATAAAACTCTATTTCGTAAAAAAAAAAAATCTACTTGTGAAATATAGAGAGGAAAACTAAGAGAAACAACTAGGAATCTAGGGCTTCCAATACTAAATGTAATTGTGAAACCCTTTTATTTTATTTGTTATAATGCATTGAAATATGTTTGAATACAAAATGGGAAAGATTGGGGTGATGAATAGAATAAAATAATATACCTGCAATTTCTCCTCTACAAATCTGTATGTAAATTTGGCTCATCAAAAAAATGTATCCACTCCAAAGACTTTGCTTGTAAATCTCTTCTTGCACAAGTCTCCCCTCTAAATTTTGGAAAAAAAAATGAAATAATGATTATGGTTTTCATTTATAAACACATACATTTTGAAAATATAAAATTTGTTCCATTTTTTTGTTGTATGTTTCCATGTATTGATTCGATTTGGTAATATTTTTAGTTTTACCCTTTACCAATGCACTGGATAGTAATATGCATCAGTGTGTGTTTTCTACTATACCTCACTAGGGATATATTGGTTTCTAAGTGCACCATGGAAGGTTTGTGGTTTTCAAATTAATTTCTTTTGTTTAAAAATTGATTTTTCTGGTGCATTTGTTATATGAGCACCAATGAGCTTTGGGGTGCACTGGTGCACTTTGTTATTGGGGACACCATGGTGCATCTTGTTATTGGGGGAGCACTGGTGCTATTTTTTATTTGGGAAGGAATGGTGATATTTTTTTATTGCGGGAGCATTGATGCACTTTGTTATTGGGTGAGCACCGGGGCAATTTGTTATTGGGGAGTGTTATTTCAAAATTGCCACACATATGCATTTTTGACATGGTCCAACCCTTTCCCTATCTTGCTAATCAAAATATTAAATTCTCTCATCAAATTCACCTCAAAAACTTGAATTTGTATTATATTTGTGGGTTTCCTTTGTGCAACATGAGAACATTCATGCCTTGCTAGCTTCAATCCTATGAATTCCCTCAAAAAAGGAAAAAAATAATATAATTCCACTTTTTCGGGTGGGGATTTCAGTTGGGATCATTTCCCAAACTCCCTAATCCCATGCCCAACAAAATTCAAGCTCCTTAACCTATCAAGGATGGTATAAATTCACCATTCAGGGCATTGATGAGGGGTATAACTAAAGTGCAAGATCACACTGGCAAGATTTTAGCAAGATTCCCTACGATCCCTACATTCTCTTAGTAGCATCTCATACCTGGAAACTCCTTTTCCAATGTTCCTTCCTTTCTCTATATAACTACATGGTGTGTTCCTATTCTTGTTTAGTTATCCAAGGAAGAGCCTCACTATTGAGTTTATGCTTGAAGGTCCTTTGAGGAACCTAGGGTAGTTGGCTCTGAACTAGTATTGAAGGTTGGATTAGGTTGTAAGTACCTTTTTCACATTGTTATCAATAGAAGAGTTCTCTTTCCATCCTATTGTGTGTTTATTGGTTCATTTTAATGTTATATGATAATGTATTTTATATATGTTTGAACTTATGCACATGATATATTTTATTTGAATGTATAACTACCTTGTAGCAGTCTATTTTTGGTTTCCTATTATAGACTAGTTCTGACAGAGATCAGGAATGCTTCAAGAAGCGAGAGCGGGGATCAAGATTGAACGAAGGATTCAAGATGTGAATTATTTCCTTATTTATTTCTCTCTCTCCCTTTATAAAAGTAGTTATTTCTTGTATGCATTGATATAGATGAGGGTAGGTTCTGTATTCTAATTTTAGTCTTGCTCTAGTGTGACTTGACCAAAGGTCACAGGGGAAAAATCCCTTAATGATGGATCACCGCAATACATTTAATTTCTTATAATATAAAAATTAATATTTTAGTATTTCATAGTAATAGTGGTTATTGGAAGCATCAGGGTGTTATGTTTTGGAGCACCAATGCACTTTGTTTTTGGGGAGATCATCGGTGCTCTTTGTTATTAGGGGCACACCAGTGTGCTTTGTTATTGGGGGAGCACCAAAAATAGTTTAGTATTGTATATTAATAGTGGTTATCGGTGCAATTTATTTTTTAAGAACGAGGGCGTTATGGTTTGTAATAGAACCGGTTTGCATGTTCAACTTAGGAGCATTGATGCACATTGTCAAATTAGTTGCACCCATGCACATGGTCGATACAGGTGCATTGGTGTGGTATTTTCATATGCGCACCAGTACGTATAGTCCTAAAAGGTGCATTGAAAAACAAAACCTTCATAAAAACCTTCGATCATCGGCCTCCACTAACAACCTTGACTATAAAATGATAAGGGATAATTTTTTGGGGGAGGTTCCATAAAAACCTCCACAAGGTGTTCTCCTTGTAGTGGTACTTGCATTTGAAGAAAAGAGAGCAAAGCAACCTCACCTTATAGATGATTTTTTTCCCATATTGGGTTTCCCAAGTTATATCTTGTGTTTATTTGTGGATGGTTTGTGAGTATTTACTTATTTTCTCTATTTTTCACATTTCATCTATTTCATACATTTAAGTAGAAAAATACCACTAATTAAAGAATATGAGATCTAAGGAAACTAACCTTCATAGTAAATATTACAGTAATTTTATTAAATCTATTGTAATGAACTATAGTGGAATATCCATAGTAGTTTATGGAATATATATATATATATAAAAAGAAAGCATTCTTTATTTTATTTTTCAATTTTAATAAAAAAAAATCTAATTTTATCATGATGAACTAATTAAAATTTCTAGTAAATATTACAGTAATTTTATTAAATCTATTGTAATGAACTATAGTGGAATATCCATAGTAGTTTATGGAATATATATATATATATATATATAAAGAAAGCATTCTTTATTTTATTTTTCAATTTTAATAAAAAAAAATCTAATTTTATCATGATGAACTAATTAAAATTTCTAGTTTTATCATGATTAACTACCATTTAGTTGGATGATTTCCTAAAGTTGGATGATTTCCTAGAATGTCTTTGTACTTCTAAATAATGAAATGATAATACTGAGCTAGAAACCTATGCCTTGGTTTTCTAAAGAGCTTCAAAATTATCCTTTCATATTCCATACCATTTGTACCTTTTTGGGTTTGTAACTACATATTGGTATTTAAACGTCCAAATATTATCACTTATCTATTTTTTAGTTATCAAAAAACTTATCATGATTTGTATTTATACTTCATTAGAGAGCACAAAAATTTGTCAAGATCAACTTTTTATCTTTCTTTTTTTACCTATAAAGATTGAGTGAATATGAATCTTTGCAAAAAGAGTTTTTTAAAAGTAGTGAAGTAACAAAGGGATCACTTTAGTGATTTAAAAAAATAAATCAATATTTGATTGAATATGAATCTTTGCAACAAGAGTTTTTAAAAAGGTAGTGAAGTAACAAAGGGATCACTTTAACAATTTAAAAAAAAAAATCAATATTTGATCAAATTTAATAAAAATTAAACACAATATGTTGATGGTTAATGTCACTGAAAATATTATGTTACTTTTGAGAGACATTTGGTTTTTTTTACTAGTGAATACAAAGAAACCATGAACATTGGACAATTAATCAATCTAAATTTCTCCATTGTCCAATCCAATTTTTTTTAAAGGTTCGATATTTATTTTGGAAAAATATTATGTCAATTTTGTTTGACAATGACTTTGACAAAATTCTCTTCCAATTAGATATCAGTAGCATGATTCTCTCTCTCTCTCTCTCTCTCTCTCTCTCTCTCTCTCTCTCTCTATATATATATATATATATATATATATATATATATATATATATTTTTATTTTTTTCTTGAAAATTTCA
The DNA here is from genome assembly GCA_009831015.1 of Picea engelmannii. Lineage (NCBI taxonomy): Eukaryota > Viridiplantae > Streptophyta > Pinopsida > Pinales > Pinaceae > Picea > Picea engelmannii. The sequence goes on along the minus strand of ML777056.1, from coordinate 556,276 downwards.
AAAAGATTTAAGAAACTAGAACTTATTTTAATTATTGATTAGTTCATACTTTGTTGTTTTCCTAAATTCAATGCAATTAGTCATTTATGTTGAATATTATATTTCTTTGCATGATTTATGTCATCTTTGTGATCATCATCCTACAGCAAGGTCATGAAACCTATTAAGAATTAGCACAAGCTAGAAAAGACAATAATTGGAGGAAAATGATTTATACCATTCTCTTACATTGTATTGATCTCATGATATGAAATATAGTACATGAATTGGAATACTTATAGATCTATATCTAATTGAGAACTTATTAGTTGATAATGACAACACCTCGTCAATATATAAGGATTATAACTTATAAGTAAGTGGTCTCAGACTTTTTGATTATCTAGGGACTCAAGTCTAACATTCGCCCCTCAATCAAAAGTCTAAATAATTGTGCCAGTAAGGAAACAATATTTGGTATGATCTTCATTGTGAAACTACTAAAATGATCTTTGATGAAGATATGCCTAAAAAATTGCCAATATCTCGATGTTGAATAGTTCATCTAGAAGTGAACAATTGCCATGTATAAACATTCCCATTATGTTGATTAACATTTCAATAGTTGATTGATTTGAGGAGATCATTTGTTATGCTAGAATTCCCAAATGTTGATTTATTTTTATGATTGCTAGTATTTCAAATATTGAATTCTAACTATCATCATTGATATATGATATTCCCCCTTGTTAGGTACAATGTGACAAGTTTGTTGAAGTTGGTTGAAGGGATCCAAGTTTTAGCTTTGGATTCTTCCATTCTTTAATGATTCATGGTTGAAGGGATCTAGGCTTGACCTTTGTATTTTTTATGTGTTGTTTTTGTTGGTTTACTATTAATCATGTTCATTTCCCCCTTGAAGGTGTAATAGAGTATCATTTTCATCAATGTGCTCCCCCCCCATGATATGTGGAGAGCACCATATTTGATTTATGTTTTAATTTCACAATTGGACTTGGATCATGCCCAAAATCATTTGGAATAGTTGTTTGAAATATTTTTTCTTTTTGTCATTTCTCCTTGAAACTATGGCTTTAACTTTGTCTTAACTAGATGGTAAGACTTATGAATCTCTTTACTTATTGATTCCATCTCCATCAATTTATCCATCCATAATGATTTTTTTTCTTACTCTTATTTTTCTTTCAACACTTTTCAGATAGGTGTTTTTTCTTCCCACAACGAAGACAAGGATGGAGATAAAAAAAACTATGTCTCCATGTGACCAACTCTATAAAAATGTTGGCACTTATTATCAATATTCTTCACTTCTTCAAGAAATCCTACAGTCACCAACTAAAGTGGTTTGGAGTAATATAGGATATGAAAGATGTTTCCTTTTTCATATCCTAAGCCATGTGGATATTTGTTGAATAGCAACTCTTCCCAAGGTCTGAAAATCATCTTGGAAATATCATTTTATGAATATTGACGTTGTTCTTTCATTTCTTGGAATTTACTTTTGCTAGTATTGATGCTATCATTTTTTGCTTCTTCTTGGGATTCATCTTCGATAAATATTTCCTCCATCAATTGAATGGAATATTACATATCTTTTGTGTCTTTTGTACCAACTATCATGTATTTTATATCACAATTAACATCAACCATCTGTATTATTCCTTGTGTGTCACAAGTTGCATCATTTTTTTCTATGATCTCATTTGTATAACATGTTGCATCAACGTTTTGGATAAGCTCCTTTGTATCACATGTTTCATCAATATTTTTTATTATCTCTTCTATATCACATGTTGCTCAATCTTCTCTATTATATCTTATGCATCACAACTAGCATCAACCTTTTGGATAATATCAATTGTTGGATATATTGTATCAACCATGTGATCAATTATGTTTTTATTTTGCATTAATATCCACTCAAGTGTTTTAATTCGATTTTTCAATTCATGGTTTTACTCTTCCAATTCCTTGATTTCACGAGAGGCATTGTGTAAAATTCCATGCTTTACCCAATTTTCATTTTTCTCATACTCGCTTGTCACACTCGCTTGCACTTGTTTCTTTTATATGATGATTCATTGATTTTATGTCCCCTTAGGGAGTTAGTTACTACTGATCATGCACCCTAAAGTCTTATTACAATGACTTGACTTTGATGACTCACCTGCTCTCCTTATTCAAATTTTAGTTAGGTCTTGGTGATATCATTCACAATTAATTTTTGACTTGAAAGGGTTTTGGCATTTTACCCTTTAAACAATTCAATGTTCAATTTCAATGGTTTATAATCCAGTGATCAATTTAATGCTTCAAAAGAATAGAGGGACAATTTTCTCTCTCATTACATGCTTTTAATTCCTAGTTGAAATCATCATTATCTTTCATGAACACATGAGCATTGTGTACTTGATTTTCTTGCCAAATTAAATGAGTGTCAAAAGAATAGACAAAAAAATAACATAAGCATCCAATAAATTATGCACAATCACACATAAGTACAACTGTCCTTAAGCCCCTTTATTCCATTTCAGGGTGGTCTAATACAAGGAGCGAAATAAAATTTTGATCTTATTATTATATTCTTCTTACCATAATAATGTTGTGACCAAATACATATAGAAACCTTCAATATTTCATTTTTTCAATATTTTCAAAACTATTTTTGAAAAAAATTCCAATATGCTTTACAAACAAAAATTCATATCATCCTCACTCCTTCATTAATGGGCATAGTCACAAAAATACAAATAATAAATAAATTTTCAAGCATCCTCACTCTTCTTTAGTAAAGGGCATAGTCACAAAAATACAAATAAATTTTATATGATATTTCAATCATCCTCACCAATGGATGATATAGTATGGCGTATTTCTAATTTACCCAATAACAAATAGTACACCACAACCGAAGCACTTTCCAACCAAAACACTGGAAACCAGATGTGGTATATGGGCAGACTTCTAGAATGAAAATCATAGAAGAATGGAGAAAATTAAGGCCTCATAGATAGATTGGAAGCATAGAAACGGCCAAAAGATAAATTTAAGCTAGGAAAATATGATGAGTCCCTCTAGAAACCCTAGCTATTGAACATATGCGTTTAACACTTTGAGAATATTAATTTATGACAAATAAAAGAAGAACTCAACCTATGTATATGTCGAGACAATAAATCTCGCAATGACAAACCTAGTATTACCTCTAAATCTGTCAAAAATCATAATTCAATTAGGAAATAGGCATATGCATCGCACACTTTTCACTGCTTTCATTTGAGTTGCTACCTATGGAATTTCAAATGGTGAATTCATAACCCTTTATAGTGAGTGCATACACCATGGTTTTGTAATGATGTTTTACTATGATATTAGTTCTTCTCAAATTTCAATATATGCCCTTCACAGTGAGTGCATACACCATGGTTTTTCGCTTAAATCTAACCCTTTACAGTGAGTGCATACACCATGGTTTTGTAATGATGTCTTACTATTATATTAGTTCTTCTGAAATTTCAATATATGCCCTTCAAAATAAACCATTATGATGACAAAAACTTGGCATTCATTTCTCAATACCAATGGATAGTCCCACATTATTCGAGCAGTTCGAACCTTTAAGAGAACAATTTCTCTAATTTCTAAGATAGTCTAGGAAAATCAAATGTATATAATATCACTGGGTATATAGTTGATATAGATCAAGGAATCAAATATGTATATCTAGCAAATTGATATGATCCTAGTAATTTTTATTTATATAAAAAAATGTTGGTACAAATATGACCTTATTCATCTCACTTATGTGATCTTTGAGACATATCTTAAGAGAGTAGATATATGTATTATGTACTATGGAAACAAATTGGTTTCTTGATATGTGTTATTTTCTTTGAAAAACTAGATTTAGGGGGGTTTTGGGAAAGCACCCTCGAAATTTTTTCATTTTTTCTCTTTATTTTTACTGGTTTTTTCACACCTCGTTTTTGTCGACAGTTTTCTAATTCCAGTTAATGGATTAAGGTAAAATATATATTGTCTTCCATTGTATATTTTATATTTTTATTAACAATATGTTTGTAGTAATTAATTAGACAAGGTTAAAATCTACATGTGGTATCAGATCAATTATTGGCTTCAAAGGGATGCTTATGTGGTCAGGGGTTTTGGCTAAGGTTTGTGGTAAACCTTGTTACAGTGGGAGATCTATAGTATCCATTCTTCATGTGAAAAGAAATTGAAATGAGTTTGAAAATAGAGATCGGGAAATTTAATGGGAAAAGTTTTGAGCTATGGAAGCTCAAGATGAAATATTGTTTGGTGGACAAAGATCAATGGATCGTTGTGGATCCAGGTACTGCAAGTGTAGGAATGTCACAAAAATAATTGAAAAAGTTGAATCAGAAGGTTTAGAGAAAAATCTGGTTGTGTCTCTTGGATTCAATATAATTAAATGTCTGAGGGGAGGATACAACAAAGGAATCATGGAATAAGTTAGGGGATTTGTATCAGTCAAACACCCTGGTAAACAAATTGTTCCTATGGAAGAAGTTGTATAACCTGAGGATGAAAAATGAAGACTCGGTGACAGAGAATCTAGACACCTTCAATATTGTGGTAATTCAACTATTTTTTGTTGATATTAAGATTTCCAATGAAGATAAGTGTATGAGTTTATTGTGATATTTACGAGACTTGTGGGATAGTCTAGTTGTGGCCATAGGTAGTAATACAAGTACATTAAGTTTTGATGATGTGGTCTCATCCTTGTTTTTAAAGGAGATGATGCAGAAGAACATGGACGGACATAGCACATATGCATTATTTGCAAAAGGAAACAGGATGCTCCTTGGAAATAAATAGATCTAAATCCTCAAGTGGGAGATCCAAATATAAGGGTATATCTAAATCTCCCTGAAATTTTGTAAAGGTATGCTGGAGATGTGGAAAAGAAGGAAACTACAAGAAACAATGTAGATTCAAAAATGTTGGGATAGGGAGGGGATATGAAGATGCTCCTTCTACAAAAGGAAAATCCTCCATAGAATAAGGACAGGATGTGTACTTGGATTCTTCAAGCACACATGTATATCACGAGGCATGGTCGGTTGACTCATGGACATCCTTTCATATTCCTCCCCATAGGGAGTGGTTCTGTGAATATGAAATGTATGATGGAGGTAACGTTTTCCTAGGTGATGAATTAGTAACCAAAATCATAGGACGAAGAAAAATCAAGTGGAATATCATTGATGGAAGGACTAGAACACTCCCTAGTGTTATTCACATTCTAAGATTGGACATAAATTTTATTTTTGTAAGAAAAATGGATGATGTCGGGGTAAAAATAGTGTTTGAGAAATTTAAACCTGTAGGATGGTTCAAGGAAAAAAAGTGTTGTTGAAGGGTGTTTGGTTTGGAACTTTATATAAAATATAGGGAATCACTATTAGTGATGAGTGTAATAGTTCCATTGTTCCTGATATTGGAATCAAAGAAGAAAAAAGTCCTACAGTCTTTGGAGAAAAGACTATATTGTGGCATCAAAGACTGAGGCTTATCAAAGAGAAGGGATTTCAACTACTACACGGTAAAGGTATGGTTGAAGTATGGCGAATCTCTCTCTCTCTATTTTTATTTCTATAAACAATGTGTAAATGGGAAGAAGAATCGGGTAAGATTCTCCTCTAGTGCATCGAGGAAAGTGGAATTTTACAACCGGTGCATAGTGATGTTTTTGGACCTGTGTCAATTCCATCACTAGGAAAGTATTTGTACTATGTCTCATATATAGATCACTTCTAGATAAATACATGGATATATTTCCTCTCGAAGAAATATGAACTCTTTGAGAGGTTTAAAGAGTTTAAGGGTCTTATTGAAAATCAAACATAGAATTGAATTTAGGTGCTAAGAGTAAATTTTATTGACAAAAATCAGCAAGTTAATATTCTATCATACACTTAGCAACCTAGAGATAACTCTCGTGCATGAAATCTGAAATGTCTAAAAATCACATTCAGAAATTACCATCAGCATCAATACACATTGCTAAGTAATTATGTAGCAGAAATAAACACAATGAACAACATTCAATCACCCATGAATAACTCAGAAATTTAGGCAAATGCCAGGGAAAACCCCAATGTGGGGAAACCCAATGAGAGAGAGATTTTATTATTCATCTTCTGGAAAGTACATAACAACAACAATAACACTTTTCCATCCAAGAGAAAAACCACTTACAGTAAAAACTCTGTCCCACCAAAATCTATCTTGAAATACGTGCCATAGTCCGTATAACTGTAAAGATTTGCTGAAAACTACACCTCGTAAAATGTGACCAGAACAGGCTTCTGTACCCTCTTCTTGTATGACCAAACTCCTTCAGAAAACTCCAAAAATCTACCTTGAAAAATGTGCATCATGCTGCCTCAATTTTTGTGCCCAAGTTTGTTGTTGTTCGACCTGTATGGATCTGTATAGTAAGACATGTACTAGCAAAAACACAGTGACACACCAAAACAAAAATACCTCCTTGGGATTTGTGCCCTATCTTTCTTGTAAAGTGTTCCCTCCTTACTGCCCTCTTTCCTCACTCTAGCTTACTAAGAAATCTCTCAGGCTCCTTCTCTCAGTGTGTCTCACACACTACCCAATGCATTCTTTTATAAATCCCAAAATGGCATTTTCCTTCTAAAGTGTCTTTTCACCTTCCCCAACCCAAATCCAAAGGCCAAGATATAATCTTGCCTTTACAAAATTAAGTGCCATGATTTATTCCCTCCAAAATAAATCACTTAAAATATTAAAGTACATTTCACCTTAATACAAAAGTGCACTTTATGAAATAAAGTCACTTTAAAATTAGAAGGTACACTTTATTAAAATGTCACTTTAATCAAATCTAACCACTTTACAACTTTATAAAATCCCATTACAAAGTTAAGTTCCTAGTAGTGTCAAGAGAAGGTAACATCTGCATATAAGACAAAACATGTAGAGTACCTCCCAAGCTAAAAAGATAACACTCCCTCTTAGCGAGGGATGTACTCGCTACCATCTCCATCATCTAGTGGTCCCATCACAATGTTCTCAGTACAAACTCCCTCTAAACCTGGAGCCATCCTCAACACCTGCATAGAACTCAAACTAGAAGATCTTCTCCTTGCAGCTACCTAGAACCCTGAGCTGCTTGGAGAATCCACTCCATCTCGAGCAATGGTTCGACCACACCAGATGAGCCTTTTGTCGGTGCTCAGAAGAGACTAACTCTCTTCTCTCATAATGTAAGACTAAATCCTTGGTCCCACCGTAGTCTCAGGAGCCTCCTCATGCTTCTCATCCAACGTTGAATCATACACTAAAGGTTGTCCTCGCAACATATACAACATGTCCACCCGATCATCGATCAGTTGTAGTCCCACTGGGTCCACTCCCTCCCTATAGATAAAGACATGTTCCCTCTTGAACAATGTACAATATCCTACATACACTAAGGTTGAGACTGAGAGCAAGTTAAACCTTATCCCTAGAACAAATATAACTCCATCAAGCTCCAAGAATCCTCCATACTCGAGTTGGAATCTAACCCTTAAAACTCCATGTGAAACTCGTGCCATACCACGTTGATTTACCACCTGCCAGTGAGGACCTGTCTCTATGATAATTAGAAATACTCGCAAGATTCCTGTCATTTGGCAAGAGGCTCCACTATCCACAACCCATCTTATATCACCTCCAAATCCTCCACTACTGACACTAGAAACTAGGGTAACCAAAGAAAATTCCCTATCGTACATGGAAGCAAAGTCCTCCATGGATGTTGTAGCAGTTGTCTTAGACCCCTCTGGTTTCTTCTTTTTCTTCTTCCTCTCAGGACAATGAGAATCAAGGTGCCCCAAATGGTTACAACAATCACATCTGACTTTTCTCAAGTCCCTCCCGGAACTTCCTTTCTTCTTTCTCTTTGCAGTAAGAGTAAAATTCTCATCAACTCCATTTGTCTTTTTTCCACTACTTTGAGATCCTTCCTGGATCTCCTCCTAAGTGAAATCATCCCACAGTCTGCTCCAATATGGAAGATTCTCACGACCCACCACACACTTCACGAATACTTCTCATTCCTTTGTGAATCCTTTCAAGGCTATCCTCACCAACTATAAATCTGATATGACCTCTCCAACAAGAACCAACTCATCTTTCACTTGAGCTACCCCGGGTAAGATAAGAAGAAACACTCTCCTCCTTACCCATCTTTGTATCATGCAGCTTATCCTTCAAGGCCATCTTTCAGTTCTCATTCTTCGCCTCAAATAAGTTCTTAAGTGCATCTGGAATATTTTGGATGTCTTCTTCTTATCCAAATGTGGGATAAGGTGATCCTTCACCTCATCCAAAATAATCCTCTGAGCTTTGTCCTCCTTGACCTCATCTAAATCCAAAGCAACAAGATCTTCTATGGGAACCACAACAACATAACTGACATAGTTCCAAATATTGTTCTCCTTGAGAACAACTGAGAACATAGATCAAGGAATCAAATATGTATATCTATCAAATTGAGATGATCCTAGTGATTTTTATTTAGATAAAAAAACATTGGTAGAAGTATGAGGTTATTCATCTCACTTATGTGATCTTTGAGACATATCTTAAGAGAGTAGATATATGTATTATGTATTATGGAAAAAAATTGGTTGCTTGATATTTGTTATTTTCTTTGCAAAACCAGACTTAGGAACTTGGGGGTTTTGGGGTAGTACCCCCGAAATTTGTTCATTTTTTGTCTATTTTTACTGGTTTTTTCACACCTGGTTTTTGTCAATGGTTTTCTAATTCTGGCTAAGGGATTAAGGTTCTTGACTAATATAGGTCAATCAATTAGGTGTTTTGGATACCATGGGATCCTATATATGTATTCTATTATAAACAATGAAGACATGATGAATAGAATATTATAAGTGCAACACTAAACATGTTGTTGGTTTTCCTGGTTTGGGTTTCCAAGGTAAAAATATATGTGTAATGTGTGTGTGTGCCATTGTTTCTTTTATATTTTTATTAAGAATATGTTTGTATTAATTAATTAGACAATGTTAAAATCTACATGTGGTATCGGATCAATTATTGGCTTCAGAGGGACGCTTATGTGGTCAGGGGTTTTGGCTAAGGTGTGTGATAAAAAGTATTACACTGGGAGATCTATAGTATCTATTCTTCATGTGAAAAGAAATTGAAATCAGTTTGAAAATAGAGATCATGAAATTTAATGCGAAAAGTTTTGAGCTATGGAAGCTCAAGATGAAATATTTTTTGGTGGACAAAGATCAATGGATTGTTGTGGATCCAGGTACTGCAAGTGTAGGAATGTCACAAAAATAATTGGAAAAGTTGGATTGGAAGGTTTAGAGCAAAATCTGGTTGTGTCTTTTAGATTCAATATAATTAAATGTCTGAGGGGAAGATACAACCAAGGAATCATGGGATGAGTTAGGGTATTTGTATCATTCAAACACCCTCATAAACAAATTGTTCCTATGAAAGAAGTTGTATAACATGAGGATGAAAAATGAAGACTCGGTGACAAAGAATCTATACACCTTCAATATTGTGGTAATTCAACTCTTTTTTGTTGATATTAAGATTTCCAATGAAGATAAGTGTATTAGTTTATTGTGATATTTACGAGACTCGTGGGATATTCCAGTTGTGGCCATAGGTAGTAACACAACTACATTAAGTTTTGATGATGTGGTCTCATCCTTGTTTTCGAAGGAGATGATGCAGAAGAATATGGAATGACATAACATAAATGCATTATTTGCAAAAGGAAAGAGGATGCTCCTTGGAAATAAATAGATCTATGTCCTCAAGTGGGAGATCCAAATATAACGGTATATATAAATCTCCCATAAAGTTTTTAAAGGCATGCTAGAGATGTGGAAAACAAGGAAACTACAAGAAACAATGTAGATCGAAAAATCTTGTGACAGGGAAGGGATCTGAAGATGCTCCTTTACAAAAGGAAAATCCAACATAGAATAAGGAGGGGATGTGTACTTGGATTCTTCAACCACACATGCATATCATGAGGAATCATTGTTTGTCTGAGAGACATCATTTCATATGACTCCCCATAGGGAGTGGTTATGTGAATATGAAATGTATGATGGAGGTAATGTTTTCCTAGGTCATGACTTAATAACCAAAATCATAGGACGAGGAAAAATTAAGTGGAATCTCATTGATGGAAGGACTAGAACACTCCCTAGTGTTATTCACATGCTAGGATTGGACATAAATTTTATTTTTGTAAGAAAAATGAATGATGCAGGGGTAAAAATAGTGTTTGAGAAATTTAAACATGTAGGATAGTTCAAGGAAAAAAGGTGTTGTTGAAGGGATTTTGGTTTGGAGATTTATATAAAATATAGGGAATCATGATTGTTGATGGGTGTAATAGTTCCGTTGTTCCTGATATTGGAATCAAAGAAGAAAAAAATACTACAGTCTCTAGAGAAAAGACTATATTGTGGCATCAAAGACTGGGGCATATCGAAGAGAAGGGATTTCAATTACTACACGGTAAAGGTATGGTTGAAGTATGACTAATATCTCTCTCAATTTTTATTTCTATGAACATTGTGTATATGGGAAGAAGAATCGGGTAAGATTCCCCTCTGGTGCATCAAGGCCAGAGGGAATTTTACAACCGATGCATATTGATGTGTTTGGACCCATGTCAGTTCCATCACTAGGAAAGTATGTGTACTATGTCTCATCTATAGATGACTTCTAGAGAAATATATGGATATATTTCTTCTTGAATAAATATGAACTCTTTGACAGGTTTAAAGAGTTTAAGGGTCTTATGGAAAATCAAACAGAGGATTGAATTTAGGTGCTAAGTGTAAATTTTATTGACAAAAATCAGCAAGTTAATATTATGTCATACACTTAGCAACCTAGAGATAACTCTCTTGCATGAACTCTGGAATGTCTAAAACTCACATTCATAAATTACCATAAGTAGAAATACACATTTCTAGGTAATTATGCAACATAAATAAACACAATGAACAACATTCAATCACCCATGAATGACTCAGAAATTTAGGCAAATGCCAGGGAAAACCCCAATGTGGGGAAACCCAATGAGAGAGAGAGAGAGAGAGAGAGAGAGAGAGAGAGATTCTATTATTCGGCTTCAAGAAAGTACATAAAAACAATAATAACACTTTTCCAACCAAGAGGAAAACCACTTACAACACAAAATCTGTCCCACCAAAATCTTTCTTGAAATCCATGCCACAGTTCGTACAACTGTACAGATTTGCTGAAAACTACACCTCGTAAAATGTGCCTAGAATAGGTTGTTGTACCCTCTTCCTGTACCTCCGACCTCCTTCAAAAAAATCATAAAATCTACCTCGAAAAATGTGTAGCAAGATTCCTCTATTTCCATGCCCAAGTTTGCTATTGTATGACATGTACGAATCTGTACAATAAGGCTTGTACCATAAAAATAACATCACACCAAAACATAAATCCCTCATGGGGATTTGTGCCCTAGCTCTCTTGGAAAACATGCCCTCCTTTCTTCCCTCTTTCCTCTCTCTAGATTACTCATAAATCTCTCAAGCTCCTTCTCTCAATGTGTCTTGCACACTACCCAATGCATTCTTTTATAAATATGAAAATGACATTTTCCCTCCAAAGTCGCTTTTCACTTTCCCCAACCTTAAATCCAAAGGCCAAGATCTAATCTTTCCTTTACAAGATCAAGGACCATGATTTATTCCCTCGAAAATAAATCACTTAAAATATTAAAGTACATTTCACTTTATTACATAAGTGCACTTTATGAAATAAAGTCACTTTAAAATTAGAAGGTACACTTTATTAAAAAGTCACTTTAATAAAAGAACCACATTACAACTTTATAAAAAAACCATTACAAAGTTAAGTTCCTAGTAGTGTCAACATAAGGTAACATCTGCATACAAGACAAAACATGCAGAGTACCTCCCCATCTAAAATACTAACACTCCCTCTTAGCGAGGGATGTACTCGCTTCCATCTCCATCATCTGGTCTCCTCACATTGTGCTCAGTAGAAGCTCCCTATGAACCTGGAGCCATCCTCAACACCTACATAGAACTCGAACTAGAATATCTTCTCCTGATAGCTACCTAGAACTCTGAGCTCAATGGAGAATCCACTCCATCCTGAGCAATAGTTCGACCACACCAACTGAGCCTTTTGTCGGTGCTTAGAAGAGACTTGTTCTCTTCTCTCGAAATGCAAGACTGAATCCTTGGGACCACTGCAGTCTCAGGAGCCTCCTCATGCACCTCATCTGACATTAAATCACACACTGAAGGTTTTCCTCGCAACATATACAACCTGTCAACCCGATCACCAATCAACTACAATTGCATCGGGCCTGCTCCCTCCCTGTAGATAAAGACATGTTCCCTCTTGAAAAATGTACAATATCCTACATCCTCCAAGGACAATACTGAGAGTAAGTTAACCCTCAACCCCGGAACAAAGATAAATCCATGAAGCTCCAGGAATCCTCCACACTCGAGTTGGAATCTAACCCTAGCAACTCCATGTACAAATTGCGCCATACCACCTTGATTTACCACTTTCCGGTCAAGACCTATCTCTATTATAATTACGAATACTCACTAGATTCTCGTCATGTGGGAAGAGGCTCCACTATCAACAATCCATCTGATATCACCTCTAAATCCTCCGCTACTGACACTGGAAACTAGTGTAACCAAAGAAAACTCCCTGTCATACTTGGAAGAAAAGTCCTCCATGGTTGTTGTAGTAGCTGTCGCAAGCCCCTCTCGTTGCTTCTTCTTCTTCCTCCTCTCAGGACAATGAGAATAAAGGTGCCCCAACCGATTACAACAATAACATCTGACTTTTCTCAAGTCCCTCCCAGAACATCCTTTCTTCTTTCTCTTTGCAATAAGAGTAACATTCTCATCATCTCCATCTTTCTTTTGTCCACTGCTCTGAGATCCTTCCTGGATCTCATCCTGAGTGAAATCATCCCACAATCTACTCCAATATGGAAGATTCTCACCACCCACCACACAATTCATGAACACTTCCCACTCCTTGGTGAATCCTTTCAAGGCTATCCTCACCAACTCTGAATCCGATATGACCTCTCCAACATAAGCCATCTCATCTTTCACTTGAGCTACCCGGGTAAGATAAAAAGAAACACTCTCCTCCTTACCCATCTTGGAATCATGCAACTTATCCTTCAAGGCCATCTTCTGGTTCTCATTCTTCACCTCAAATAATTTCTTAAGTGAATCCCACATCTCTTTGGTTATCTTCTTCTTAGCCAAGTGTGGGATAAGGTAATCCCTCACCCCATCTAGATTAATCCACTGAGACTTGGCCTCCTTGACCTCATCTAAATCCAAAGCAACAAGATCTATTGCGGGAACCACAACAACAAAACTAACATAGTTCCAAATCTTATTCTCCTTGAGAACAACTGACATCCGAACCTTCCACTAAAAATAGTTGGAAATGCCCTCCAACCGATCCTCAAATATAATGCATGTAGCCATATTCCATGTCACAACTCAAGGAAAACAATCACAAATTTCCCCCCTTCAAACTTGCCCAAAAATCTCACTGTTCACTGTCACTCAGAGTCCAAGCTCTGAGTCTAAGCTCTGATATCATGTAAATTTTAATGACAAAAATCAACAAGCTAATATTATGTCATACACTTAACAACCTAGAGATAACTATCTTGCATGAACTCTGAAATGTATAAAACTCACATTCAGAAATTACCATAAGAATAAATACACATTGCTAAGTAATTATGCAACGGAAATAAACACAATGAACATCATTCAATCACACATGAATAACTCAGAAATTTAGGCAAATGCGAGGGAAAACCCCAATGTGGGGAAACCCAATGAGAGAGAGAGAGAGAGAGATTATATTATTCATCTTCAGGAAAGTACATAACAACAACAATAACACTTTTCCAGCCAAGAGAAAAACCACTTACAACAAAAAAATTGTCCCACAAAAATCTGTCTTAAAATCTATGACATAGTCCGTACAACTGTATGGATTTGCTGAAAAACACACCTCGTAAAATGTGTCCAAAACAGGATGTTGTACCATCTTCCTGTATGGCTGACCTCCTTTAGAAAACTCAGAAAATATGCATCGAAATGTGTGTATCAAGATGCCTAAATTTTTGTGCCCAAGTTTGTTGTTTTACGAATTGTACAGATCCATACATTACGACCTGTACCATCAAAAACACAGTAGCACACCAAAACAAAAATCCCTCCTTGGGATTTGTTCCCTAACTCTCTTGGGAAATGTTCTCTCCTTTTTGTCCTCTTTCCTCTCTCAAGCTTACTCAGAAATCACTTGAGATCCTTCTCTCAATGTGTCTTTCACACTTCCCAATGCATTCTTTTATAAATTTGAAAATGACATTTTCCCTCCAAAGTGTCTTTTCACCTTCCCAAACCCTAAATCCAGAGGCCAAGATGTAATCTTTCCTTTACAAGATCAAGGGTCATGATTTATTCCCTCCAAAATAAATCACTTAAAATATTAAAGTACATTTCACTTTATTACATAAGTGCACTTTATGAAATAAAGTCACTTTAAAATTAGAAGGTACACTTTATTAAAAAGTCACTTTAATAAAAGAACCACTTTACAACTTTATAAAAAATCATTACAAAGTTAAGTGCCTAGTAGTGTCAACATAAGGTAACATCCACATACAAGACAAAACATGTGGAGTACCTCCCGAGCTAAAAGGATAACACCAAGGATGGATAATGGTGGAGAGTTATGCATAAATGAGTTCAAAGAATTCTGTAAGAAATGTGGTATAGTAAGGAAAAATACTAATCCATATACACATCAACATAGTGGAGTTGCACAAAGAATGAACATGATGCTGATGGAAAAGGCAAGTTGCATGCTCATTTGTGTCAGGTTAGGGCATGACTTTTTGGCAGAGACAGTGAGTAGTGCATGTTACCTGATCAATTGATCACCTTCATGAAAGTTGGATGGAATGACTCCACATTTGGTATGGACTAGTAAGAAATCCTCTCTCATGCATATTAGGGTATTTGGATGTGATTCATATGCTCATGTTCTGAATTAAAATAAGAGTAAGATAGATATAAATGATGAAAATTGTATCTTTGTAGGGTATAAAGATGGTATGAAATGTTATAAGATTTGGAACCCGGGAAATAAAAGGGTAGTGTACAATCGATATGTGTTATTTAGAGGAATCAAAGATGTTTTCAAACAGGAAGTACTACCAAAGGAGGAAGAACCATAGAGAATAGAGTTTGAATTGAAGGATAATGAATTAGACTCTACATAAGAATATGAATAATAAGAAGAAGATCCTCATACTCCAGTATTGAGGAGAACGATTTGGAAAAGAAGGAAACTAGAAAGGTATACTCCACCTTATTTCTATTCAAATTTGTATTTGTCTATTACTAATGATTATCCTATAACTTTTAGGGAGGTAGTTGACTCAAAGGATGGAAAACTCTGGAAAAAGGAAATTATTGAAGAAATGGTAGCCTTGGACAAGAATGAGGCTTGGGGTCTAGTGGAGTTTCCTATTGGAATAAATCTCATTGGAAACAAATGGGTGTTTAAGAAGAAGTTGAATGCAGAAGGAAAAGTGGAGAAATACAAAGCTCAGTTAGTAGAAAAAGTTTATTCCTAGGTAGAGAGAATTGACTTTGGTGAATTTTTTTCTCATGTTGGCAAGTTAAGTTCTATTAGATTTATTTTATCCATTGTTGATAATTTTTATTTTGAAGTAGAACAGGTGGATGTGAAGACAAAATTCCTACATGGGAAACTAGAGGAAGAAATCTGCATGAAGCAAACCAAAGGATTTGTTGTGAATGGAAAGAAAGAGCTAGTATGCAGGTTGGAAAATTCCATGTATGGGTTAAAATAATCACTAAATATATGGTATGAAAAATTTGATAATTGTATATTGGAACTTGGATTCACAAGGAACAAAGCGGATCACTGTGTGTTTTTCAAATTAATCGGTGATCATCTCATTTATTTGGTGTTGTATGTGAATGATATGTTGTTGATAGGAAAGAACAAGGAGATTATTTGGGATGTGAAAACTCAGTTGTCCTCTAAATTTGACATGAAGGATCTTGGTGTTGCAAATGTTTACCCATGATTCGTATAGATAGGTATACATAGAAGATGAGGACTTCAAGGCGGTGTTTCAACAACTACATGGACAAATTCATATAGAAGAAGATTATTAAAAGACCACGTATTATTTCTAGAATGTGTTACTCTATAATCTTGACAAGCTTTGTGTCCCTAAATATGAACAACTGCAACTTATCAGAGAAGTTCACACCTACAAGCTTGCAGGACATTTTGGTGTTGGGAATACAATTTCCAACTTACAGAGGTATGTGTACTAGCCCAAAATGCAAGAAGATGTAGCATGGTATTTTAGAGGATGTATTCTTTGTTGTACCAACAAACCAAGTAATAGGAAGAAAGGTCTATATTATCCCTTACATGCACCCACTCGACCTTAGAAAAGTATTTCCATGTATTTTGTGGGAGGTTTTCCAACAACCATCAAGACGATATGTTTGTGGTAGTTCATTGGTTCAAGACGATGTGCATTATTATGTTTTGTAAAAAGACCATCAAAGGACAAGAAACATAAAAAAAAAAAATTGAACAATTTTGGGTGCACTCTAGGATACCAAGGAGCACCATCTCAGATAGGGAAACCATATTTCTTTGTACATGTTGGAATATAATGTGGGATAAGATGACTACTAAGTTGAATAGATATGCAATGTTCCATCCATAGATAGATGGGAAGTCATAAGTAGTAAATAGGTATTTGGTGTAACTTTTCATGGGCTACAATCCGAAGCATTTGAAGACCTAGAATGAAAATATAATTTACATACAACATTCTTATAATAGAGAAGCCCACACTTCTACTGGTAAGTTACCTTTTGAAACTTTATTTGGATAGTTTACACCTTTACCCTTGGATATTGTATATGGCTAGAAAGGAAGGGTGAGGGAGAAACTCATATGAGATGCATTAAGGGAAGAAAAATTTGTTGAGAAGATTAGGAAAGTCCATTTGCAAGTAAAAGAGATGTTGAAGAAGTCACATAAAAAATACAAGGCCACACATGATCAAGATAAAACAAGGAAGTCATTGAAAGTGGGAGACAGAGTTTTGTTATAGTTGAACAAGCAAAGACTATAGATTCCTAGTAAGAAGATCAAGGATCTTTGGTATGGACCTTTTGAGATACTGGAGAAGGTGGTAGATAACAACTACAAAATTAGTCCACCCCCATACATGAATATTTGCTCAGTAGTGAATGTGGATAATAATATAAAAATCTATGAATATTCGATGTTGGACTAAGAGGAGGAGTTTGTACTACCATCCATAGAGGACCTAGCCCCAAATGATGAGGAAGAGTTGGCATAGGACATCATTTTGCAAGAGAGGTCCAGAACTACAAGATAGGGGAAACACAACCTTTGGTAGATTCAGTTCAAAGGACAACTTCTAGGAAAAGCAAAGTGGCACTCTAGGGAGAAGATAGAGGAAAATTTTCCTCACCTCATTTAGTAAATATTTTGTGTACCAAAAGACACCCTACCTAGGTAGGTATGATCTGTATTGGATCATATATTATTTTTCATCTATGTCGACACTCACAGAGTGGAAACATATTGAGGAATCAACTTGTAGGGTCATTATAATCGTAGGTCCCAACCTGGAAAATTGGGGTTTGAAACCTTCAAAGGCCATTTTGATGCATCAAATGGAATTTTTTGGTGTCACATATGAAAAAGGGATTATTGTTGAAGGTGTCTCAACCTCTATTGCCTCAATCAAAGGATCTGGGAATTTTTTTTCATTATCTCGTTCCTGTTAGTGCGATGGATCCTCAAGGAACAACTTGATAGGATGTCCTACTCCATTATATATTTTTCCATCCACCATGGGAGGTTTTTTGGGCTAATGAGAGTGGTCTTCCCAAAGAAAAATTAGTTCAATACCCAACTCTTTATACCCTGACCTCATCAGAGACATGCACTGAGAAACAAGAAAGAGAAGATTTCTCTAGTACCAATAATCTAGATTGTATAGATAATGAAATGAGAGGTAGGAATATGAATGGAAACACACACACATAAATATTGTAGAGGGAATAGTAATATAGTGAGAACCAAATTCTATCAATAAATGAAGCGAGAAAACATTGTGAAATGCAAAGTAATACAAACTAGAAAGAATGGTGGTAGCTTATCTCTCAAGAGAGAGGTGTTGGTTACACTCATTCACAAAAACCAAAACCCTAGGAGATGAAGTGGCGAAAAGGAATGTGGGGCCTAAGGATTCTAGTTGATACTCCAACTTCATGAGGCCAGAACTTCCACACACAAACTCCATTTCGGGCACCAAATATCCCATTGGAAAGATATCGTTAAGAAGAAAACTTCCAGTAAAGGATTAGGGATCCCATGGAATCCCTAATCTGTTGAAGGGACGAAAATCACTATTAAGGACCTCAAAAATGTGATGAAAGTTCAAGGCTTGAAAAACTAGAGAAAATATGCTAAGATGGGAAACTTTTATGAGTCAATGGAAGAGGTGGGTGACCACTAATATCTACCTGAATCTTTTTCACACAAAATACTTGAGGTCTATAGCCTATCCCAATTATTGGATGACAAGTGTCCATTTTGGTTTCTTCAACATTATTATATCAACATCCACTAAGACTTATATATTTGTAATTGCATTAATGTATAAGAGTTATTCTACCCAATTAAGCTCCGACACTCTTCTTATGTTCTCAAGTGATCTGTGTACATCTACAACACTTTATTGATACTTTATTATAAAGTTATGACACAGATGAGTTGCTCTATTATAAGATTGTGACATGCATGACTTACGGTATTATCTTGTAATCTTTGTTTCTCTCTTAATATGTATTTTTTTTCAATCACATTGAGGCATAACACTTTAGCCAATTAATACACAAATACACAAATTCTTGTGTAATATTTTATCAAAACTGTTGACGATAAAAAATTTCGGATGAGATTTTAATACCTCATGATCTTCACCTTTCATTGGATAATACAACTACATTTTTAGAAAATTAACTTATAGTATTTTCGGATCTAGTTTATTATTTTTTTCCTTTAAATTTTATTGTTATCTTTTATATATATTTTTAATTAATTTATTAATTATTAAAATATTTTTTTTTAAAACAAAATTTTATAGACGAAATAATATCTACACATAAATTTGACCTTTTTAAAATTAGATGATGACCTTTTTTAAAATTAGATGTGTTGTATTGAAAAAGATATTATTAGTTTTCTTTTTTATATTCATATGCTAAAGAAAAATTGTATTTTTAATTAATTTATTAATTATTAAAATATTATTTTTTTAAATAAAATTCTATTCACACAATTTTGATTTTTTTTAAATTAAATGTGTTGTATTGAAAAATATATTATTATTATCTTTTTTAATATTCATATGCAAAAGAGAAATTGTAACGACATAAAAATTTAAATACATATTTTTTTAACTTCAGTTTAATTTTTTTTAAGTAGAGTACATTTAAGTTATTATAATATAAATTTGAAAAAGAAATAAGGCAGAGTTATTAATTATAATAAAAAAAAACAAAACATTTAAGTTATCATAATATAAATTAAAAACAAAAGTCATTTTCTAATTAATAAAAATACATTTAAGTTATCATAATATAAATTTAAAAAAAAAATCATTTTCTAATTAATAAAAATACATTTAAGTTATCATAATATAAATTTAAAAAAAAAATCATTTTCTAATTAATAAAAATACATTTAAGTTACCACAATATAAATTTAAAAAAAAAAATGTCATTTTCTAATTAATAAAATTAATTAATGAGATTATAGTTTATTATAAAATAAAATTTTAAATATAAATTTGAAAACAAAAAACTTTTTTTAATTAATTATTATTATTTATTATAAAATTAAATTAAATAAAATTTTCTATTCAAATATTAACTCTAGTTACAAAAAGATATACAGATTAACAAGAAAAACCAAAATAAATCATGATTGCATGTTTTCCTAAAGTGATTACAAAAAGATATACAGATTAACAAGAAAAACCAAAATAAACCATGATTGCATGTCTTCCTAAAGTGAGAAGCTAGCACAAAATTGAACTTAACATTTAAAATGTTCTAATTAATAAGATTTTTGTGGTTGGAATTTTCATTGTTGATGGGACTAGCCACAGTTTTGTCAATACACTATCCATCTTCAGGACATTGAGCCTGAGTTAAAATGATGAAAAGAGATCGTGTTAAATACTGGAAGTGTGTGGAAACCTCTAAGATTTTAGCAAAATTATTTAATAAAATTCATTCTTTGTTTAAGTTTTTTAGGGTTTCTATTTTGGTTATTTTAGGTTTACGGTTTATTCTAAATTATTATTATTTTAATCTTGATTTTATTTAACTATGTTTTAGGTATTAAATTAATTAAGGAGTAGGGTTAATTATTAGGTATAATGTAAATTATTAAGTTTTTAAGTGTTATGTTATTAAGGTTGAGGTATATTCTAAATATTTATTAAGTTAAAGTTGTAAGTTTTTAATTTTAATCAAATTATGTTGATAAGTTCTAGGTATTAAGTTATTTAAAGAGTCATATTAAGTTATCTTAAATTATGTTATTCTTAATATTTAATGTTATAAATATGAGCTTAATATTCTTTAATAAGATAGTTTATTTAATAAGTGTTTTTATTCCAGTGTGATTTATAATTAGGTGGGGTTATTAATGAATAAATTAATTAATAGTATTTAGATTGTATAAATAATTATCAATAATTATTGTTGTTTCTATGGATCAAAGGGAATCCATTTTCGCTTAGTTCTAACCCTTTACAGTGAGTGCATACACCATGGTTTTGTAATGATGGATCAAAGGGAACCCATTTCGCTTAAATCTAACCCTTTATAGTGAGTGCATACACCATGGTTTTGTAATGATGTCTTACTATGATATTCGTTCTTCTCAAATTTCAATATATGCCCTTCAAAATAAACCATTATGATGACAAAATCTTGGCATTCATTTCTCAATACCAATGGATAGTCCCTCATTATTCAAGCAGTTCGAACCTTTAAGAGCACAATTTCTCCAATTTCTAAGATAGTATAGGAAAATTAAATGTAGATAATATGACTCAGTATATAGTTGGTATAGATCAAGGAATTAAATATATATATCTATCAAATTGAGATGATCCTAGTGATTTTTATTTAGATAAAAAAAATGTTGGTACAAATATGACGTTATTCATCTCACTTTTCTGATCTTTGAGACATATCTTAAGAGAGTAGATATATGTGTTATGTATTATGGAAACAAATTGGTTGTTTGATATGCGTTATTTTCTTTGCAAAACTAGACTTAGGGGGTTTCGGGGTAGGACCCCCAAAATTTGTTCATTTTTTGTGTCTATTTTTACTAGTTTTTCACACCTCATTTTTATCGATAGTTTTCTAATTCCGATTAAGGGATTAATATTGTTGACTAATCTAGGTCAATGAATTATGTGTTTTCGATACCATGGGATCCTATATATGAATTATATTGTAAACAATGAAGATGATGCAGGAGCATCACCGGCAGGTAGCAAGTGCGTGTGGATGTGGAGGACAGCTGGACAAGCGCGAGCACATTTCTTGTTGAAATGTTTTGAAGTTTGAAAGCGCCATATAATTAATGGGATAGTTAATAGAGGCGTACTTACATTTATGGAGGAGCATTGTAATCAGACCTTGAGCGTCTCACTCTCGTCTGAAGTAGATAGAGGCATTTATGTAAAGTTAATGCAGGTAGATATAATATAATGCTTAGATTAGACAGTTTAGAGCGCAAGAGAGAAACAGGATATAGACACCCTCATTGTATAGTTGTATTATTATTGTGAAGATGAGAGCATAAAGAAGAGAGCAGAGAGATGTGGCTGAAAACACCCATGTACAGAGATTTGAATTAATAGAAAGAGCTTCGATTCAAATTCATGGTGTCGTATTTGTTCTCTGTGTATGCATGTTGAATGTTATGCTCATGGATGTTTACTTTCTGTTATACATTTGCTTTATATGCTGTGTATATGATTTCATGTTTTGTGTTTGAAGTCTGAGAGAAAGTAAGGAATGAGTTTCAATTGTTTCTTAATCTGAGCAAGAATTCCTGCAAGGAGTGCAGTTGAATTGTCCGCAAGGAGTGCATCGACAAAGGGTTCAGAGGTTTGTCCCTGAAAGCTCAGATAGGGTAGATTTTGTTCTCATTTTATCAGAAGTGTAGTTAGGCACAGGAGCCGTGCAAAGTGTGCGCAGGCCGACAGTAGTTTCAGGTTTTGTAAGATGATGCAGGAGCATCCGCACCTCGTCGTGCGCGCCTGCACGGGAAGATGGAAAAGACTTCAAAGGGAGACGTCAAGGTCACGGTCGTGACTATTTTGAGGAGCGCCGCCGATTGAATAAAAGAATCCATATTTAGGCGTACT
>ML777056.1:505934-526519 GCA_009831015.1 Picea engelmannii | reverse complement strand
TTGTTTCTCAAGACAGCCAGGAGTTCTGCGGGGTGCAGTCGGGTTGAGTCCGGGATGGTGCAGTCGCAGGGTTGCTTGAAGAGACAGTGATCGGTTATGATGACCATAGCAGGAAGGAATATTATGAAGGGAGAAAAGACTTCGGAGAACTGCTTAGAGTGCGAGCGAAACTGAGGCGAAATACCTTGGACAGAGAAGGGGAGAGACTGGCCCATTTAGCCGGGAGTCGTGAGAACGAGTTGTTTAAATTCGACCATCGTTTCTTTCTTTATCAGGGTTCCACGGTCATTGACGGAGCACGCGACTTCGGGCCTCGCGACCTCGGGACTTTGGGTCTCAGGAGGGGAGACGATTGACGACCGAGGCGCGACGTCACGAGAAGCGAGACCGCGGGATCGACATTTCGGGATTTCTGAGTCCGGGTGTGGGAGGACACATCCTCCGAGCGGCGAGAAGCGAAGGAAGAGTCAACATTGACTTTCCTCGGTATCGGGAACCCGGGAAAAAGACATTCGACGTCAGGACTCGCGAGAGGCGAGACTCCGATTCTTCTCCTCAGGCAAGTTATAAAGGGGGAAGCGTATGTGAGAGAGACTGTGGGTTGTGAAACCCCGAAAAGGGGAGGAAGAGTGTCAACTCTTCGGGCCGAGGATTTGTGAAGGTCCTGGTGGGGCGACCGTGCTCGCGAGGGGCAGGGTGGCCGTCATAAGACCTGAAGAAGTATTGAAGGACTATTGCTGCAGGGAGTGCACAGAGTCAAAGGACTTCAATTCCTTGAAGTAATTGAAGGATTCGCTGCAAGGAGTGCGTGCAGGAGTCTTCTTTAAGACTCGAAGTTGGAGAAAGCTCAGGAGGGATAGAGTCTTCGAAGTTGTCGAAGAAAAACTCAGAAGAGTTAGTGCCTTCAAGTGTTGAGAGGAGGCGTCACAAGTTTATGTTGCAGGCGGTTAAGTTCCATGGAAAAACACTTTATTTAAGAGTGCAGAAGTTATTAAAGGGAGAAGCAGATGGTCGGGATTCTCCATAGAGAATCCGTGAAGACCCACGAGCCGTTAGATTTCACGGAGAAGCAAGGAGGTTACGATGGACCTTTCTGCAAGCAAAATCTCAGGAGAGAGAGGGTCGTAGATTCACGCCAACGAGGACCGTTGGATATACTCGCAAAATTCCATTTCGGGGTTTCATGGGTGGAAGGACCAAATCTTCGACGTTTGGATTCGTGAAAATTGCAAAATCCGAAACCCCAACATAGCATAAGATCTCATAGTGGGGCCAGTACTTGGACACATGGCAGGTTCCAAGAAATTCAGTATTTCAGGGTTTGAATGAACGAGGGTAAGTGAAGAGTTTGGTGGGTCAAATCCCTTAAACACGAAAGAGAGAACTCTGGGATTCAGGAATTCGGGGTTCGCGGTGACACAAGGTTGGGATTGCGAGTCTAGGACCCCTAATACCCGAAATATAAAAATTACACGGGCTAGCAGATCGCGAGGAGGCGACAGGTGGTAGAAGCCCACGTCAGCTGAAGAGTTGGTGAAGAGACACGTGGAAGAATGTCGAGGTTCCCGACAAGGGTTATGGGACCCGGAGCAGGAAATCTTTTGGGATTTCAGGACCAAAAAGTAGAAGAGACATAGAGCTCTTGTATATCGAGCTCCCGGTGCGTGAAATAGCATTGACCATTGGATCAAGGGAAAGCTCCAGAACTATTGATTTCTTATGGAGGCGGAACCTTAGCATTCCAGCATTTATCGAAACTCGGCATATCGGTGTTCGGAGGTCTGAAGGCACAACTGCTTGACCACAAGATTCGTGAAGTCGCGAAGTCAGATCTCCCAAAGTACGAAGGGAGATTCACCGAGGTTTTCTGTGGGTGTAGATTTCTCGAAAGGGAAATAGAAGAGCCACTTCGAGAGAGCTCTTCGGGCCAGAGGAATAGAGCGATCCTGTGTGCGTGGACTTCCAACCTGCGGGTTGGTAGGGCTGTGTCAGGTGTGGTATTAGAGCCTGATTCTTTTTTGTATATTTCAGATAGGAAAAACGAGAAGGAATTTCAGCCATGCCGCCGAGGAGAAGGGACAGACAAACACCTGATCCACTAGAGGATAGGTAAATTCTAGAAGGAAGAGGTAGACAGGTGTCGAATCCAGCCATGGAAAGAGATATACATGACCTACGCGTCAGAGTCGTGGACATGGAAATAAAGAAAAGGCACACAACTCATATTGGAGATGTCAGTGAGTCTGAAAACGAAGATGAAGTTGGACATGGGGAAGAACAAGTCACAGCAGAAGATGCAACAAATGAACACTTGCTTAGAGTTGTTGCAAGAATGGGTACAAGAGCCAAAATGGACATTCTAGTTTATGAGGGAAACTTGGATGTTGAAGAACTTCTAGACTGGATTAGAGCTCTGGACACATATTTTGACTATGAATATGTTGAAGAAGACAAGAAGGTAAAACATGTTGTCACAAGACTTAAAGGACATGCAGCATTGTGGTGGGATGAACTACAAGCTGACAGATGTTGCCAAGGTAAGAAGAAAATCAAGAGTTGCGATAGGATGATTGCAAAGATGAAGGCGAAATTCATTCCCAGAGATTACTAGATTACTCTATTTCGAAGGATGCAGAACTTGAGACAGAAGCTGATGACAGTGAAGGAGTACACTGAAGAGTTCTACAGGCTGAACATCAGAGAAGGTCATCATGAAAGTAATGATAAAAAGGTTGCCAAGTATATGAATGGCCTGAGGTACGAAATTTAGGATGAGATGATCATGATGACCATCCAAATGGTGGAAGATGCTTAACAAATGGCTCTAAAGGCAGAAGAGAAGCTGAGCTGAAAGCAAGGTCAAAGAGGCCAAGGCAGAAGTCAAGCCAGGGGAAAATCAGTTGTCCAAGATAGAATTCAAAAGCCTAAGGAAGACTGGAAGAAACCTCAACCTCAGATTGAGAGAAGTGGAAGCTCACTTAAAGGGCAATATGCTAAACAGAGAAGGTAGTATGCTGATCAGATAGGAGAGTATGCTGATAACAATATTTTTCCTCATACTAGAGGTAGAGGAAGAGGAAGAGGTGGAGTGATAAAATGATTCACGTGCAGAAAAGTTGGACACAAGTCTTATGAATGTCCAGACAAGAAGAAAGAGGAAGGAGAGACTCACATTTCCGAAGCACAAAGGCGAAATGTTGAGGTAGAGGATGTTGAAGGTGGATGATCACTGATGATGCGAAAATCTCTTTTAACACTAGAGAAGGAGGTGAAGAGTTTAGTCCAAAGAAACAGACTTTTTCGGACTGCGTGAAAAACCAAAGACAGGGTATGCAAAGTCATTGTAGACAGTGGTATCATGGATAATCTCGTTTCTACAGAGATGGTAGAAAAACTAGAGCTAGAGACGATTGATCATCCAAGCCCATACAAAGTTTCGTGGTTGCAAAAAGGACATTAGGTAAATTTCACTAAGAAATGTTTAGTTGAGTTTAAAATAGGAGGGTATAAAGACGAAATACTCTATGATGTTATTCCTATGGATGTTTGTCATATATTGCTGGCTAGATTGTGGCAATATGATAGGAATTTGATTCATGATGGGAGAATGAACACATACACCCTAGAGAAAAATGGGAGAAATCACATGTTGTTGTCGATCAAAGATAAAGAAATAAAACTGAAGGTGAGCAACACTATACTTCTCATGAGTGGGAAGGAACTTCTTACAGAGGTTAAGAAGAAGGAGGAACTGCAATTCATTGTGGTCAGGAAGCCAAAGATTGTTTTAACCAACACAAGGGTAGATGATTTACCAGAAGAGGTTCAAGAGCTGCTGGAAGAGTTCACTGACATAGTAGTGGACGAACTACCTCGTTCGTTACCACTGATTAGAAGTATAAGTCATCAAATTGATCTCATACCTGGAGCTATTTTTCCAAACAAAGCAGCATACAGATTGACACCGCCGGAGAATAAAGAGGTCAAAAAACAAGTTCAGGATATATTGGACAAAGGTTTGGTTAGAGAAAGCTTGAGTCTGTGTGTTGTTCCGACAGTACTCAGTCCGAAGAAAGACAGAGGCTGGAGGATGTGTACTGACTCAAGGGAAATCAACAAGATAACCATCAGGTACAGATTTCCATTGCCAAGGATGGATGATCTAATGGATTGCTTGAGTGGAGATTTTTTTTTTTCAAAGATTGATTTGAAGAGTGGTTATCATCAAATTCACATGAGAGAAGGAGATGAATGGAAGACAACATTCAAAACCAATGAAGGGTTATAGGAGTGGCTTGTCATGTTGTTTGGTTTAACAAACGCACCGAGTACTTTCATGAGGTTGATGAATGAATTCTTGAAGGATTTCATAGGAAAATTTTCCATTGTGTATCTTGATGACATACTGATTTTTAGTAAAATGAAGGAAGAGCATCTGAAACATTTGGCTATAGTGATGCAGAGGTTACAGCAGGAGAAGCTGTTGATAAACATGAAGAAATCCTCATTCATGAAGATAGAGCTCATTTATTTGGGGTTTGTTATTTCTGCAGATAAGTTGAGGATGGATCCAGATAAGGTGGAGGTAATTAAGAATTGGCCATCACCAAAGAGTATCTTTGAAGTTCAATGTTTTCATGGATTGGATAGTTTCTACCAAAATTTCATCAAGAATTTTAGTGGAATTAGTGCACCGATGATGGACACAGTGAAGAAAAGACACAAATATTTTCACTGGATAGAAGAGGCGGAGAAGAGTTTTAAATTGTTGAAAAGGAAAATTACGGAACAACCAATTTTGGTGTTTCCTGGTTTCCAAAAGAAATTTCAAGTGAAATGCGATGCAAGTGGATTTGCAATAGGGGTAGTTTTGAGTCAAGAAGACAGACCGATAGCATACTTCAGGGAGAAGTTGAATGAAGAAAAAGTAAAATACTCCACGTATGACAAGGAGTTCTATGATATTATACAGACATTGAAGAAATGGAGACATTACTTAATTCCTAAGGAGTTTGTTTTATACAGTGATAATCATGCATTGCAATTTGTGACTCAACAGGAGAAGTTGAATCAAAGACATGTAAAATGGGTTGAATATATGAAAACTTTTACTCTTGTGATTAAACATATTTCTGGTACTGCTAACAAAGTTGATGATGTTTTGAGCAGGAAGTGTTTGCTGTTGCAGGAGTTCAGAGTCAAAACATTGGGTTTTGATGATCTCAGGGACATGTACAGAGATGATCTAGATTTTAAAGAGGCGTATGAAGCAGCTGAGAATCCAATTCTCAAGGATAGAAGCCAATGGGTATAATACATGATCCTGGAAGGATTACTGTTTAAAGGTAATCAACTTTGTATTCCAAAATGCTCCATGAGGGAGAATTTGCTGAAGGAGAAACATAGTGGAGGATTGGTTAGGCATTTCGATCATGAAAAGACGTTCGCAAAGTTGAATGAGTCATATTTTTTGCCAGGAATGTGAGCAGACGTCAAAATATTTGTGGACAGATGTAGAATTTGTCAACATTCAAAAGGAAAGAGGTAGAATGTAGGCTTTTATCAACCATTACCCATACCTGAGAGGCCATGGGATGCAGTCAGCATGGAATTCATATTGGGGTTGCCAAGAACACAAAGAGGGTTTGACTCAATCTTTGTGGTGGTGGATAGATTTTCCAAAATGGCACATTTCATTCCATGTCATAAAACCAGTGATGCAACTGACATTGCGAACCTGTTTTTCAAATAAGTCATTCGACTTCACGGCTTGCCAAGGAGCATAGTTTCGGATCGAGACACTAAGTTCGTAGGACACTTCTGGAGAACCTTATGGAAGAAGCTGGGAACAAACTTGTCGTTTAGTTTAGCTTATCATCCTCAGACGGATGGACAGACAGAAGTCGTAAATAGGAGCTTGGGAGACTTGTTGAGGAGTTTGGTGACAAAGCACCACAGTCAATGGGACAATATTCTGCCACAAGAGGAATTTGCTTATAATGATTCAATCAATAGGAGCACAGGGCAGAGTCCATTTCAGATTTTCTATGGCATGCAGCCAAGAGGAATTTCTGAGTTGAGATATTCAGAACAGATTGCGATTAGGAGTGCTAGTGCAAAAGATTTCACAGAAGCGATGAAGGAGCTTCACAGCCAGGTGAACGAGTGATTGCAACATTCAAACCAAGAATATAAATGCAGGGAAGATCAACATAGGAGAGAACTTCAGTTTGAAGCTGGTGATTTAATCCTTTCACATTTGAGAAAGGAGAGGTTCCTGAAGGGAACATATCATAAACTGAAGATGAAGAAAATTGGACCATGTAAGGTCTTGAAGAAATTTGGGGCGAATGCATATGAGATTGAATTACCCGATGGGATCAGAATTTCTCCGATATTCAATGTCTCAGATTTGTACCCTTATAAAGCTGAGGAAGCAGAAGTAGGTAATGAATAGCCATAGGTTCAGTGGACAAAACAAATGCCAGTTGCAAAAAAGCCACAGATGGAGCTCATACTAAACAAAAGAGTTAGTAAGAGGACCAAGTGGAAGCAATACTTTGAATACTTGGTCAAGTGGAAGGGCCATCCAGTTGAAGATGTCAGCTGGGAGAACAAAGAAGAGATTCAGAAGCATGGATAGACCGTGCAAGAGCTCATGGATAGGATCCCATGAAAATTTTCAAGTGAGGGAGTATGATACAGGAGCATCACCAGCAGGTAGCATGCGCGCGTGGATGTGGAGGACAGTTGGACAAGCGCCAACACATTTCTTGTTGAAATGTTTTGAAGTTTGAAAGCGCCATATAATTAATGGGATAGTTAATAGAGGAATACTTACATTTATGGAGGAGCATTGTAATTAGACGTTGAGAGTCCCGCTCTCATTTGAAGTAGATAGAGGCATTTATGAAAATTTTATGTAGGTAGATAGAATTTAATGCTTAGATTAGATGGTTTAGAGCGCAAGAGGGAAATGGGATATAGACACCCTCATTGTATAGTTGTATTATTATTGTGAATATGAGAGCATAGAGAAGAGAGCAGAGAGTTGTGGCTAAAAACACCCATGTATAGAGATTTGAATTAATAGAAAGAGCTTCGATTCAAATGCATGGTGTCGTATTTGTTCTCTGTGTATGCATGTTGAATGTTATGCTCATGGATGTTTACTTTCTGTTATACATTTTCTTTATATGTTGTGTATATGATTTCATGTTTTGTGTTTGAAGTTTGAAAGAAAGTAAGGAATGAGTTTCAATTGTTTCTCTATTTGAGCAAGAATTCTTGCAAGGAGTGTAGTTAAATTGTCCACAAGGAGTACGTTGACAAAGGGTTCAGAGGTTTTTCCCTGAAAGATAAGATAGGGTAGATTTTGTTCTCATTTCCTCAGAAGTGCAGTTAGGCACAGAAGCCATGCAAATTGTGCACAGGCCGAGAGTAGTTTCAAGTTTTGTAAGACCTGAAGAAGTGTTGAACGACTACTACTGCAAGGAGTGCGCAGAGTCGAAGGACTTCAATTCCTTGAAGTAATTGAAGGATTCACCGCAAGGAGTGCGTGTAGGAGTCTTCTTTAAGACTCGGAGTTGGAGAAATATCAGGAGGGATATAGTCTTCGAAGTTGTTGAAGAAAACCTTAGAAGAGTTAGTGTCTTCTAGTGTTGAGAGGAGGCATCACAAGTTTATGTTGTAGGCGGTTAATTTCCATGGAAAAACACTTAGTTTAAGAGTGTAGAAGCTCTTAAAGTGAGAAGTAGATGATCAAGATTCTCCATAGAGAATTCGTGAAGTCCCGCGAGTCGTCAGATTTCGTAGAGAAGCAAGGAGGTTACGGCGGATGTTTCTGCAAGCGAAAACTCAGGAGAGAGAGGGTCGTAGATTCACGCCAACGAGGACCGTTGGATCTACTCACGAAATTCCATTTAGGGGTTTTCTGGGTGGAAGGACCGAAGCTTCAACGTTTGGATTCGCGAAATCGCGAAATCTGAAACCCCAACACAATGAAATATCTCATAGTGGGGCCAGTACTTGGACACGTGGCAGGGTCCGAGCAATTTGATATTTCAGGGTTTGAATGAATGAGGGTAAGCCAAGAGTTTGGCGGATCAAATCCCCGAAACGCAAAAGAGAGAACTCTGGGATTCGATAATTCGGGGTTCGCGGTGATATAAGGTTGGGATTACGAGTCTAGGACCCTCGATACCCGAAATAGTGAAATTACATGGGCTAGTAGATCGTGAGGAGGTGACAGGTGGTAGAATACCATGCCAACTGGAGATTTGGTGAAGAGACGCGTGGAAAAACATGGAGGTTCCCGACAAGGGTTGTGGGATCCAGAGAAGGCATGCAAACCTTTTGGGATTTTTGGACCAAAAAGTAGAAGAGACATAGAGCTCTTGTATATCGAGCTCCCGGTGCATGAAATAACGTTGACCGTTGGATCAAGGGAAAGCTCTAGAACCGTTGATTTCTTATGGAGGCGGAGCCTTAGCTTTTCGGCATTTATCGGAACTCGACATATCGGTGTTCGGAGGTCTGAAGGCATAGCTACTTGACCATAAGATTCATGAAGTCGCGAAGTCAGATATCCCGAAGTACGAAGGAAGATTCGCCAAGGTTTTCTGTTGGTGTAGATTTCCCAAAAGGGAAATAGAAGATCCAGTTCGAGAGATCTCTTCATGCCATAGGAATAGAGCGATCCTGTGTGCGTGGACTTCCAACCTGCGGGTTGGTAGGGTTGCGTCAGAAGACATGATCAATAGAAGATTATAAGTGCAGCGCTAAATATGTTGTTGGTTTTCCTGGTTTGGATTTCCAAGGTAAAATATATGTGTAATATGTGTGTGTGTTCCATTGTATCTTTTAAATTTTTATTAAGAATGTGTTTTTATTAATTAATTAGACAAGGTTAAAATCTACATGTGGTATCAGATCAATTATTGGCTTCAGAGGGACTCTTATGTGGTCAAGGGTTTTGGCTAAGGTTTGTGGTAAACCTTGTTACAGTGGGAGCTCTATAGTATCCATTCTTCATGTGAAAATAAATTGAAATTAGTTTGAAAATAGAGATCAGGAAATTTAATGGGAAACGTTTTGAGCTATGGAAGCTCAAGATGAAATTTGTTTGGTGGACAAAGATCAATGGATCATTATGGATCCAGGTACTACAAGTGTAGGAATGACATAAAAATAATTGGAAAAGTTGGATCAGAAGGTTTAGATAAAAATCTAGTTGTGTCTCTTAGATTCAATATAATTAAATGTCTGAGGGGAAGATACGACAAAGGAATCATGGGATAAGTTAGGGGATTTTTATCAGTCAAACAACCTGGTAAACAAATTGTTCCTATGGAAGAAGTTGTATAACCTCAGGATGAAAAATGAAGACTCGGTGAAAGAGAATCCAGACACCTTCAACATTGTGGTAATTCAATTATTTTTTGTTGATATTAAGATTTCCAATGAAGATAAGTGTATGAGTTTATTGTGATATTTACAAGACTCATGGGATAGTCTAGCTGTGGCCACAGGTAGTAATACAACTACATAATGTTTTGATGATGTGGTCTCATCCTTGTTTTCGAAGGAGATGATGTCGAATAACATGGAAGGACATAGCACAGATGCATTATTTGAAAAAGGAAAGAAGATGCTCCTTGGAAAGAAATAGATCTAAATCCTCAAGTGGGAGATCCAAATATAAGGTTATATCTAAATCTCCCTGAAATTTTGTAAAGGTATGCTGGAGATGTGGAAAATAAGGAAACTACAAGAAACAATGTAGATTCAAAAATTTTGGGACAAGGAAGGGATATTAAGATGCTCCTTCTACAAAAGGAAAATCCTCCATAGAATAAGGAGGGGATGTGTACTTGGATTCTTGAAGCACACATGTATATCATGAGGCATGGTTGGTTGACTCAGAGACATCCTTTCATATGCCTCCCCATGGGGAGTGGTTCTATGAATATGAAATGTATGATGGAGGTAACATTTTCCTAGGTGATGACTTAATAACCAAAATCATAGGACAAGGAAAAATCAAGTGGAATCTCATTAATGGAAGGACTAGAACACTTTGTAGTGTTATCCATATCCTAGGATTGGACATAAATTTTATTTTTGTAAGAAAAATGGATGATGTAGGGGTAAAAATGGTGTTTGAGAAATTTAAACCTGTAGGATGGTTCAAGGAAAAAAGGTGTTGTTGAAGGGAGTTTGGTTTGGAAATTTATATACAATATAGGAAATCACTATTAGTGATGGGTATAATAGTTCCATTGTTCCTGATATTGGAATCAAAGAAGAAAAAACTCCTACAGTCTCTGGAGAAAAGACTATATTATGGCATCAAAGACTAGGGCATATGGAAGAAAAGGGATTTCGACTACTAAACAGTAAAGGTATGGTTGAAGTATGGAAAATATCTCTCTCTCTCTCTCTCTCTATTTTTATTTCTATGAACATTGTGTATATGGGAAGAATAATCGAGTAAGATTCCCCTTTGGTCCATCGAGGCCAGAGGGAATTTTACAACCAATGCATAGTCATGTGTTTGGACCCATGTCAATTCCATCATTAGGAAAGTATGTGTTCTATGTCTCATTTATAGATGAATTCTAGAGAAATGCATGGATATATGGATATATTTCCTCTCAAAGAAATTTGAACTCTTTGAGATGTTTAAAGAGTTTAAGTGTCTTATGGAAAATCAAACAGAGAATTGAATTTAGGTGCTATGTGTAAATTTTAATGACAAAAATCAGCAAGATAATATCTTGTCATACACTTAGCAACCTAGAGATAAATCTCTTGCATGAACTCTGAAATGTCTAAAACTCACATTCATAAATTACCATAAGCAGAAATACACATTCCTAAGTAATTATGCAGCAGAAATAAACACAATGAAAAACATTCAGTCACCCATGAATAACTCAGAAATTTAGACAAATGTCAGGGAAAACCCCAATATGGGGAAACCCAATGAGAGAGAGAGAGATATTCTATTACTCAACTTCAGGAAAGTACATAACAACAATAATAACATTTTTCGATCCAAGAGAAAAACCACTTACAACTCAAAATCTGTCCCACCAAAATCTGTCTTGAAATCTGTGCAACAGTCTGTACAACTACACAGATTTGCTGAAAACTACACCTCGTAAAATGTGCCCAGAATAGGTTTTTGTACCCTCTTCCTATAAGGTCGACCTCCTTAAAAAAACTTAGAAAATCTACCTCGAAAAATGTGCAACAAGATTCCTCGATTTTTGTGCCCAAGTTTGATGTTGTATGAGCTGTACGGATCCATACAGTAAGGCATGTACCAACAAAAACACAACAACACACCAAAACAAAAATCCCTCCTTGGGATTTTTTCCCTAGCTTTCTTGGAAAAAGTTCCCTCCTTGTTGCCCTCTTTCCTCACTTTAGCTTACTAAGAAATCTCTCAAGCTCCTTCTCTCAATGTGTCTTACACACTACCCAATGCATTCTTTTATAAATTCGAAAATGATATTTTCCCTCCAAAGTGTCTTTTCACCTTCCCCAACCCTAAATCCAAAGGCCAAGATATAATCTTTCCTTTACAAGATCGAAGGCCATGATTTATTCCCTCCAAAATAAATCACTTAAAATATCAAAGTACATTTCACTTTATTACATAAGTGCACTTTATGAAATAAAGTCACTTTCAAATTAGAAGGTACACTTTATTAAAAAGTCACCTTAATAAATAACCACTTTACAACTTTATAAAAACCCATTACAAAGTTAAGTGCCTAGTAGTGTCAAGAGAAGGTAACATCCACATACAAGAAAAAACATGTAGAGTACCTCCCAAGCTAAAAATACAACACTCCCTCTTAGCGAGGGATGTACTCACTGCTATCTCCATCATCTGGTCCAATCACACTATGCTCAATAGGAGCTCCCTCTGAACCTAGATCCATCCTCAACACCTACATAGAACTCAAACTAGAAGATATTCTCCTGACAGCTACCTGAAACCTTGATCTCCTTAGAGAATCCACTCCATCTTGAGCAATGGATCGACCACACCAACTGAGCCTTTTTTCAGTGCTCAGAAGAGACTTTCTCTCTTCTCTGAGAATGCAATACTGAATCCTTGGTCCCACCGTTGTCTCAGGAGCCTCCTCATGCTCCTCATACGACGTTGAATCATACACTGAATGTTGTCCTCGCAACATATACAACCTGTCGACCCGATCACCAATCAGTTGTAGTTCCACTGGGTCTGCTCCCTCCCTATAGATAAATACATGTTCCCTCTTGAACAATCTATAATATCCTACATCCTCCAAGGCTGATACTAAGAGAAATTTAATCAACCCTAGATCAAAGAGAACTCCATCAAGTTCTAGGAATCCTCATACTCGGGTTGGAATCTAACCCTTCAAACTCCATGTAAAACTTGTGCCATACCACCTTGATTTACCACCTATCAGTGACAACATGTCTCTGTGATAATTAGAAATACTCACCAGATTCCCGTCAAGTGGAAAGAGGCTCCACTATCCACAACCCATCTGATATCACCTCCAAATCCTCCACTACTGAAAATCGAAGCTAGGGTAACCAAAGAAAATTCCATGTCGTACTTGGAAGCAAAGTCCTCCATGGCTGTTGTAGCAGTTTTCTCAAGCTCCTCTAGTTCCTTCTTCTTTTTCGTCCTCTCAAGACAATGAGAATCAAGGGGCCCCAACTGGTTACAATAATAACATCTGACTTTGCTCAAGTCCCTCCCAGAACTTCCTTTCTTCTTTCTCTTTGAAGTAAGAGTAACATTCTCATCAGCTCCATCTGTCTTTTGTCGACTGCTTTGAGATCCTTACTGGATCTCCTCTTGAGTGAAATCATCCCACAGTGCAACACTAAACATGTTGTTTGTTTTCCTAGTTTGGGTTTCCAAGGTAAAAATATATGTGTAATGTGTGCGTGTGCCATTGTATCTTTTATATTTTTATTAAGAATATGTTTGTATTAATTACTTAGACAAGGTTAAAATCTACATGTGGTATAAGATCAATTATTGGCTTCAAAGGGATGCTTATGCGGTCAGGGTTTTTGGCTAAGGTTTGTGGTAAAACTTGTTACAGTGGGAGATCTATAGTATCTATTCTTCATGTGAAAAAAAATTTAAATCAGTTTGAAAATAGAGATCATGAAATTTAATGGGAAATTTTTTGAGCTATGGAAGCTCAAGATGAAATATTTTTTGGTGGACAAAGATCAATGGATCCTTGTGGATCTAGGTACTGTAAGTGTAGGAATGTCACAAAAATAATTGGAAAAGTTGGATCGGAAGGTTTAGAGAAAAATCTAGTTGTGTCTCTTAGATTCAATATAATTAAATATCCGAGGGGAGGATACAACCAAGGAATCATGGGATAAGTTAGGGGATTTGTATCAGTCAAACACCCTCGTAAACAAATTGTTCATATGGAAGAATTTGTATAGCCTGAGGATGAAAAATCAAGACTCAGTGACAAAGAATCTATACACCTTCAATATTGTGGTAATTCAACTATTTTTTGTTGATATTAAGATTTCCAATGAAGATAAGTGTATCATTTTATTGTGATATTTACGAGACTCATGGGATAGTTCAATTGTGCCCATAGGTAGTAACACAACTACATTAAGTTTTGATGATGTGGTCTCATCCTTTTTTTTTAAGGAGATGATGCCAAAGAACATGGAAGGACATAACATAGATGCATTATTTGCAAAAGGGAAGAGGATGCTCATTGGAAAGAAATAGATCTATGTCCTCAAGTGGGAGATTCAAATATAAGGGTATATATAAATCTCCTAGAAAGTTTGTAAAGGTATGCTAGAGATGTGGAAAACAAGGAAACTACAAGAAACAATGTAGATCCAAAAATGTTGGGACAGGGAAGGGATCTGAAGATGCTCCTTCTACAAAAGAAAAATCCTCCATATAATAAGGAGGGGATGTGTACTTGGATTCTTCAACCACACATGTATATAACGAGGCATGGTTGGTTGACTAAGGGACATCCTTTCATATGAATCCCCATAGGGAGTGGTTCTGTGAATATCAAATGTATGATGGAGGTAATGTTTTCCTAGGTCATGACTTAATAACCAAAATCATAGGACGAGGAAAAATTAAGTTGAATATCATTGATGGAAGGACTAGAACACTCCCTAGTGTTATTCACATCCTAGGATTGGACATAAATTTTATTTCTATAATAAAAATGAATGATGTAGGGGTAAAAATATTGTTTGAGAAATTTAAACCTATAGGATGGTTCAAGGAAAAAAGGTGTTGTTGAAGGGAGTTTGGTTTGGAAATTTATATAAAATATAGGGAATCAATATTAGTGATGATTGTAATAGTTCCATTGTTCCTGATATTGGAATCAAATAAGAAAAAATCGTACAGTCTCTGGAGAAAAGACTATATTGTGGCATCAAAGACTGGGGAATATCGAAGAGAAGGGATTTCGACTACTACATGATAAATGTAAGTTTTAAACCTCTGAATTAAAGTAATGCATATAGATTCTTAAGAAAAACATTATTTAATCAATAGCTCATTCACATAGTACACAAAGATTTATATCGGAAACCCTCAACCGGGAAAACCTTTCTTATATTCATTATGTCGAATTTCACCATTCACCATACAATATATACAATGTGTTTAGGTATTCCGTAGATACCAAAACCCTAATCCCTTAATCCGAGATTAATTTACAAAACCACTAAAAATAGAAAAAAACGCCCAAAAAAACATTTTGGGGCACTGCCCCGGGCTACCACCCATTGCCAAACACTGCACATAACTAGGGCGGGGGGGGCATACCTGCCCCCCCTAGGACCCCCCTAGGAAAGCACCCAGTGCACACAACACAAACAGAGAACTAGTACGAGGGATCGTCAGATGCAGTTTTCATATCTGACACGCCTACACACACACATGCAAAGAATATAAAACATACCCAACAGTAAAGGTATGGTTGAAGTATGACTAATATCTCTCTTGATTTTTATTTCTATGAACATTGTGTATATGGGAAGAAGAATCGGGTAAGTTTCCCCTCTGGTGCATCGAGGCCAGAGGGAATTTTACAACCGATGCATAGTGATGTGTTTGGGCCCGTGTGATTTCCATCACTAGGAAAGTATGTGTATTATGTCTCATTTATAGATGACTTATAAAGAAATACATGGATATATTTCCTCTCGAAGAAAAATGAACTCTTTGAGAGGTTCAAAGAGTTTAAGGGTCTTATGGAAAATCAAACAGAGAATTGAATTTAGGTGCTAAGTGTAAATTTTAATGACAAAAATCAACAAGCTAATAATTTGTCATACACTTAGCAACCTAGAGATAACTCTCTTGCACGAACTTCGAAATGTCAAACTCACATTCAAAAATTACCATAAGCATAAATACACATTGCTAAGTAATTATGCAGCAGGAATAAACACAATGAACAACATTCAATCACCCATGAATAACTCAGAAATTTAGGCAAATGTCAGGGAAAACCCCAATGTGGGGAAACCCATTGAGAGAGAGAGATTATATTATTAAGATTTAGGAAAGTACATAACAACATAAATAAGACTTTTCTAGCCAAGAGAAAAACCACTTACAACAAAAAAAAATTCCAACCAAAATCTGTCTTGAAATCCATGCAATAGTCTGTACAACTATACAGATTTGTTGAAAAATGCACCTCATAAAATGTGCCCATAATAGGTTGTTGTACCCTCCTCCTGTAAGGACGACCTCCTTTAAAAACCTCAAAAAATCTACCTCGAAAAATGTGCAACAAGATTCCTCTATTTCCATGCCCAAGTTTGTTGTTGTACAGCCTATAAGGATCTATACAGTAAGGCATGTACCATAAAAAACACAGCAGCACACCAAAACAAAAATCCCTCCCTAGGATTTGCACCCTAGCTCTCTTGAAAAACGTGCCCTCCTTTCTACTCTCTTTCCTCTCTCTAGATTACTCATAAATATCTCAAGCTCCTTCTCTCAATGTGTCTTGCACACTACCCAATGCATTCTTTTATAAATCTGAAAATGACATTTTCCCTCGAAATTGTTTTTTCACCTTCCCCAACCCTAAATCCAAAGGCCAAGATCTAATCTTTCATTTACAAGATCAAGGGACATGATTTATTTCCTCCAAAATAAATCACTTAAAATATTAAAGAACATTTCACTTTATTACATAACTGCAATTTATTAAATAAAGTCACTTTAAAATTAGAAGGTAGACTTTATTAAAAAGTCACTTTAATAAAAGAGCCACTTTACAAATTTATAAAAACCCATTACAAAGTTAAGTGCCTAGTAGTGTCAACATAAGGTAGCATCTGCATACAAGACAAAAATGCGGAGTACCTCCCCATCTAAAAAGCTAACACTCCCTCTTAGTGAGGGATGTACTCGTTGCCATATCCATCATCTTGTCCCATCACACTGTGCTCTGTAGGAGTTCCCTATGAACCTGGAGCCATCCTCAACACCTACATAGAACTCAAACTAGAAGATCTTCTCTTGATAGCTACCTAGAACCCTGAGCGCCTTGGAGAATCCACTCCATCCCGAGCAATGGTTCGACCACACCATCTGAGCCTTTTGTTGGTGCTTAGAAGAGACTCGCTCTATTCTCTTGGAATACAAGATTGAATCCTTGGGACCACCGCAGTCTCAGGAGCCTCCTCATTCTCCTCATCTGACGTTGAATCATACACTGAACATTGTCCTCACAACATATACAACTTGTCCACCCAATCACTGATCAAATGTAGTTCCTCCAGGTCTGTTCCCTCCCTTTAGATAAAGACATGTTCTCTCTTGAACACTGTACAATATCCTACATCCTCCAAGGCTAATACTGAGAGAAACTTAACCATCAACCCTGGAACAAAGAGAACTCCATCAAGATCCAGGAATCCTCCATACTCGAGTTGGAATCTAACCCTCCCAACTCCATGTAAAACTCATGCCATAACATTTTGATTTACCACATGTCAGTCAAGGCCTATCTCTTTGATAATTAGGAATACTCGCCAGATTCTGGTCATGTGGAAAGAGGCTCCACTATCAACAATCCATCTGATATCACCTCCAAATCCTCCACTACTGACACTAGAAACTAGGGTAAGCAAAGAAAATTCCCTGACATACTTGGAAGCAAAGTCATCCATGGTTGTTGTATTAGCTATCTCAGGCCCCTCTCATTGCTTCATCTTCTTCTTCCTCTCAGGAAAATAAGAAGAAAGGTGCCCCAACTGGTTACAACAATACATCTGACTTTGCTCAAGTTCCTCCCATAACTTCCTTTCTTCTTGCTCTTTGTAGTAAGAGTAACATTCTCATCAACTCCATATGTATTTTTTTCACTGCTCTGAGATCCTTCTTAGATCTCATCCTGAGTGAAATCATCCCATAGTCTGCTCCAATTTGGAAGATTCTTATGACCCACCACACACTTCACGAACACTTCCCATTCCTTGGTGAATCCTTTCAAGTCTATCCTCACCAACTCTGAATCCGATATGACCTCTCCAACATAAGACATCTCATCTTTCACTTGAGATACCCACGTAAGATAAGAAGAAACACTCTCCTCCTTACCCATCTTGGTATCATGCAACTTATCCTTCAAGGCCATCTTTTGATTCTCATTCTTCGCCTCAAATAAGTTCTTAAGTGAATCCCACATCTCTTTGGTTGTCTTCTTCTTAGACAAGTGTGGGATAAGGTGATCCTTCAACCCATCCAAAATAATCCTCTCAGATTTGGTCTCCTTGACCTCATCTAAATCCAAAGCAACATGGTCTGATGCGGGAACCACAACAACATAACTGACATAGTTCCAAATCCAATTCTCCTTGAGAGCAACTGACATTTGGACCTTCCATTGCAAATAGTTGGAAATGCCCTCCAACTGATCCTCAAATCTAATGCATGTAGCCATATTCCATGTCACATCTCAAGGAAAACAATCACAAATTCCCCCCCTTCAAAATTGCCCAAAAATCTCACTATTCACTGTCACTCAGAGTCTAAGCTCTGATATCATGTAAATTTTAATGACAAAAATCAACAAGCTAATATTTTGGCATACACTTAGAAACCTAGAGATAACTATCTTTCATGAACTATGAAATGTCTAAAACTCACATTCATAAATTACTATAAGAATAAATGGACATTGCTAAGTAATTATGCAACGAAAATAAACACAATGAACATCATTCAATCACACATGAATAACTCAAAAATTTAGGCAAATGCCAGGGAAAACCCCAATGTGGGAAAACCCAATGACAGAGAGATATTCTATTATTCAGCTTCAGGAAAGTACATAACAACAACAATAACACTTTTCCAGCCAAGAGAAAAAACACTTACAACACAAATTTTTTCCCACCAAAATCTGTCTTGAAATTCGTTCCACAACCCGCACAACTGTACGGATTTGATGAAAACTGCACCTCGTAAAATGTGTCCAGAATAGGATGTTGTACCATCTTCCTGTACTACCAACCTCTTCATAAAACTAAGAAAATATGCCTCAAAATACGTGCATCAATATGCCCCGATTTTTTAAATTCTAACCTTATACAATGTCTATTGTAAATAGATATTCAGAAAAGAATAGAAAAGATACAATGGAAAATGCAAACATTACATAGAGATTTTTCCCCTGGAAACCCAAACCGAGAAAACTAGCATATATTATATTCATACATTGTGTTACATTGTTTACAATACAATATACATATAGGAGCCAGCGGCATCCAAAACCCTAACCCAATGACTTGGATTAGTCCAAAAACCCTAATTCCTTAACTGGAAATAGAAAAACCATCAGCAAAAAACAATGTGCCGAGAAACCACCTAAATATCATGTGGTCCTGGTAATATGTCATCCCAGAAATATGTCGTGCAATGAATATAACACATACCCAACATTATCCCACTTGTTTTCTTTGCACACAGGGGGTTACATGGTTACATAGTCAACAATCCAGGGCAACAATGCCCATGGATCCTCTACACCAAGAGAACTTCTCAGTGCTCATAGATTTTGTTAATGAATCTGCAACATTCTTCAAAGTGTCCACCTTCATCAGTGATACTTTCTTTTCTTCAATCATGTCTCTCACAAAGTGATATTGAACATCAATGTGCTTTGTCTTTGAATGATAAGCAGGGTTCTTCACCAAGAAAATTGCACTTTGACTGTCACACTCTATCCTTATAGCTTCTTGTACCAACCCAATACCTAAACACAATCTTTGTAACCATACTGCTTCCTTACTTTCATGAGTGGCTGCCATGTATTCAGATTCTATAGTTGAAAGTGCCACTACAACCTGTCTTTTGCTCATCCAACTTATTGCTCCTCCAAACAGGTTAAACACATACCCGCATGTAGATCTCCTACGATCCAAATCTCCAGCCCAATCTGCATCCACAAATCCATGTATATCGACCACTCTATCCAATCCTGGTCTTCCTTCATAGCACAATCCATAGCTAGCAGTGCCACGCAAATACCTGAAAACCCTTTTTACTGTTGTCCAATGCTCCATCCCTAGTTTTGACATATACTTGCTCAAAACTCCCACTGCATGTGCAATGTCCGGTCTAGTACAAACCATTGCATACATCAAACTGCCAACTGCACTTGCATATGGAACATGAGACATGTGCTCTTCTTCTTCATGTGTCTTGGGACACTGATCCGCAGATAACTTTACACCAACAGGAATAGGAACCTTGACCGGTTTAAATTCCTGCATATTAAACCTCTGCAATATTGTCTCAACATATTTTCTCTGATTTAACTAGAGTTTCCTCTTTTTTCGATCTCTTTTAATTTCCATGCCCAAAATGAAATTTGAAGCACCAAAATCCTTCATGTTGAATTTAGAGGACAACTGAGTTTTCACATCCTAGATAATCTCCTTGTTGTTTCCTATCAGCAACATGTCATCCACATACAAGACCAAATAAATTAAATGATCACCAATTAATTTAGAATACACATAGTGATCCTCTTTGCTTCTTGTGAAGCCAAGTCCCAGCATATAAGTATCAAATTTTTGATACCACATCCTTGGTGATTGTTTTAAACCATATCGGGACTTTTTTAGCTTGCATACCAGCTCCCTCTTTCCTTTCACAGCATAACCTTCTGGTTGCTTCATAAAGATTTCTTCTTCCAGATCCCCATGCAGGAATGTTATCTTCACATCCATCTGTTCTATTTCAAAATCAAATGCAACAGCAACAGATAAAAAAAAACTTATAGAGGTTTACTTGGCAATAGGAGAAAAAATCTCACCAAAATCAATTCCCTCAACCTGGGAATAACCCTTTGCTACTAATCGAGCTTTGTATTTCTCCAATTTTCCTTCTGCATTCAACTTCTTTTTAAATACCCATTTGTTGCCAATGGGCTTTCTTCTAGTTGGCAACTCCACTAGATCCCAAGCCTCATTCTTATCCAAAGATGCCATTTCTTCTTCCATGGCCCTTTTCTAGAGATTTC